>JAODJW010000118.1:897986-926740 GCA_026777045.1 Hyperopisus bebe | reverse complement strand
GGGGGGGCACAAAAGTAATGCAGTTATAGAATCTAATTATGAAGGGGGGGGGGGGGTCCAAGGCCATTCCCCCGTGAAAAAGAAAAAAAGTCATTAAACTCTGTAAGATTTAGATTTTATGGTGAGCATTTGTACGATGAACTAAAGAGAAAGGGTGAGCAAATCTGGATCTTCGGTACTCTACAGTAGAACAGATCGCACTGGGCCAGCTTGCAAAATGTGCAAACTCAAACTGTATAAGGCAACTAATATTTTATAAGAGCCAGATAAAAGAATGTACAAGAATCAAAGGTAGTAGTTAATTGGATTTCTGGGAGCAGCTGGCTACAAACAGGTTTTGCAGTTCAGTTAATCGCGTCTCTGCTGCATGTGTGAAGAAGTATCGCGGTTTGGTGATAATGTAAAGGAGCTGATTAAGACCGCCCACACCTTCAAAATGGCCAATAGGAAAGCAGTGCATTCTTTGACGACCAATGATAAAATTACAGAAAACTATGAGCGCTCAAACTAATAGCTATAATGGTTTTCATTGGATGGACAGATGATTTTTCTGGCTGGGCCACGTCCATCCATAGACACGCCCCCTTTGTTAGGTTCCTGGGTGGTAACACAGTTCAGAAGGTAATACTGCTGCTTTACATTTCTGAGATCACTGGTTTGAAACTGTGTGGGGTGGGATTTGCATATATTCATATTATGCATATAATATATCCTATTTTCCCTGCTTCAAGAGAATGTGATTTGGTGACCATAGCTTTGCCTTTACAGTACAGATTCCTGACCATTCTGGTTTGGACCGGCTGAGGGGTCAAAGGACACTGTTATTCACTTCTTAACCGGATAACACATCTTGAAACTTGTAAAGCTCCTTAGATCAAGGAGCAAAGAGAATCAATGTTGATAGGCAGTGATGTTAACACATGAAATCAATGTGAGGCTGTAGACTGAGCGCCCTGCTAAGGGCATTTACATCACGGTCGGAGTTGCGGGCAGGATGTTACCACTGTGAAATGCAAACATCTTCCTCGGCGTGGTCTGAAATACGAGGGGGGAAGAAGCAGCTCCTTGGTTCTGCTTGGAGGCTAGAAGAGACACATGACTGATCCAGCTGTCGAGATGATTAAGCTGGAAACGCCGCGATAACTGCAAACACAATTACTGTCCCGGCACACCCCCGCTGATGTGGTCGGTGGCTGAATCGGGGGGGATTTAAAGGGATCGTAGCTCTAGGTGAGACGATTAAGTGGTAGATTTCCAAGGCTCTTCTGCGAAATTCTCCCATCAGGTTGAAGTCATTGCAGAATATCTGTTGGACCCTAGAGCAAGGCTATGAAAACTGTGAAATTACTGCGATTACTGTACAATAACATTCCAAAATAATGCACATCTGTTTATTTTTATTTATATTTACACAGAATTTTTTTTCTTTTTATGCATACTTATTTATGTTGTAATGACTAGATACATGCACAGTCTAGGGACTGCTATACAAATTTCGTTGTGCAAGAAAATGTGCAATTACAGTAAAGTCATTCTATTCTATTCTATCCCGAATTGCTTTGGTTAAATAACAACGGTCCCCTGTAATGCCTTGTCATGCCCTGGTCGCGGGTTGTCCATGCTGTTGTGCATCTGTGGATCCAAGTAGTCAGTGAACACGATAAACTATAAACAACAGCAGCGTGAGGCTGTACTGATATCGAGTACCTAACCTATGATTATGGTCATCATGCCTCGCGGTAATGGGTGCCGCAAATCACGCACTACACTCCACCTCGATAACACTGCGTCTCCTTAATGTCCCGTATCGTTAGCCCGATTAATGCGGGCGAAATTTATAGCAATTATAATCTAAGCCGCAGCCAAATGATAGCAAATTATATTCCACTGCTTTTGCACTCTTGATTGCAATAAAAAATTGATACACCAATAAAATGTTTCTCAGGGAGCAATCTTCTGTAAAAATACAGCACTTTTATAATTTAGGAATAGCTCCAGTCAGCTTTTTATTTGCCAGTCCAATAGTTAGTATCTTTATTATTAATTAATGGTTTTCTCATTTATTTTTCTGAACTGCGAACACAGATCCATGTGGTTTATTTATAATGCAATATATGGTGTATTTTTGACTATGAACAGCTTTTTCTCAGGGTATCTCAATACAGACCTGACTTGCAACGAGCAAAGTGTTTAAGCTATAGAGCTTGACAGGGTACAAGGACACAGTTGCTCAGTGTGGGTACTTTTACGCTGCATTCAGTTCACTACAGACCTGTAGTGAACATTCGTGTTTATTTCTCTCTTCCCCAAGAGAACCGATTGTAGCGTTATTGTCCTCGAATCCGTTCGGGGAGTTTTCAAGTTAAAGGCAATGGAGCGTTGATCGACCTCGGCTCCGGGGGAGAAATACGGGCTTCTCTCATCCCTCACGTTTGCCGGCATTATCCATTTACCATGAACAGCTGATGCTCCAGTGTAACCGCTTTTCCATTACGTATTTGTATAGGTTGACCACCTTCGATGACGCTTTGGCAGGACAGCTCACAATAGGACAGCCGGTTCATGTTTCTTGATGATGATGCTGTTTTTTTTTTTTTGTTTGTTTTTTTAAAAAATAATTTTCCCATTAAAAATCTACAGCCAAAGCTGAATACTGGCAGATATGCCACAGGCAATTTCAGCCTAGGGCTGGGTATTGGCACAGATACCCTGATTCAATTTGATTCTGATTCACAAGCTAACGATTCAGTTCAATCTGATTCATTTGGATTTCAATTCAATCTAAAATAATATATAGCAGCTTCCATATTAAAAGCTCTAAATGAAACACAAATATACAAATTCAAATGCAAAGTCATTGGAAAGAAATTGTGAAAAACACTAAAGAAAGGCTAAATTTGTTTTTTAATAGATCCGTAAATACAAAATCAACCAGTGGCTTTCAAAGCACAAAGAAAGAGTTCTGACTGAAAATAATACCTGAAAATAAAAATGGGTAAGTCTAAAACGTTCTATCCATCCATCCATCCATCCATCCATGAGAGGGAACTTCAGCTTTTCTATACTGTTGCAGTTCCCATCTACAGCTCAAAACTTGCATGTTTCACCCCTTTTCACCACAACTTACCCATTTTACACAATTGTTTCACTGGATTCCAAGAAGAAGATCCCACCTTCAAAGTAGAACATTAAGCTCTTAAGTATCTTCAGGTTGCCAGTCCATATCTTTAACCTTTTTCCTTTATAGTCTTCTTTATAGGCCAGCGTTTACTTCAGATTCATTCGTTCATTTGTTCTGACATCTGCGCTCCTACCTCCACTTTCCATCGGCGGTTTCCGAGAGGCGAGGTGCAGCTTGACGGATGCATTTCTCACTTGACGCATTTCCAAGGCCCCAACCTCCGCTACCCACGCAGACCGGCTGTCGCTTTTTCCAGGATGTCTGACTTTCACTGCCGATTGTGACCCCAACTCTTCTTTGCTGGCAAAACTCAGTCAAATTTGTTTCACTCTGCGTTTTTTCCGGACTCCGATCATTTTTCTGTACTGAGCCAGTCTGCTGTGTAATCCCCTGGTGATTATATGGGATTACATTGAATTATTGTGCTGTGTAGTTTTACAATTGACCCTCCAACATCGCGATGGTTAGGGGCGGAGGCCCTGGAGATCTGGAAAAAATGCATTTTTGGTCTCATTGACGAGGTGCGACTCTATATGTATATGCTCAGACAATCTCGCTGTATATAGACACAGTGGGTGTTTCTCAGTATGCATACTTGACCATACGTGTGTTCTCGTGTGACCTGCTTTACATCGTCTTCCAACTTCGTAGAGCAGGTCCAATACTGAAGAACTTAATTAAGTACAGATGATGGTAAAAATCCCCAGATGCTGGTTTTACCCCGACCCAAATATCAAGAACACATTGGTGGCATCCTTGCCGAACGAGACCAATCCCACGATTCACTGCACCCCAAGTTCGTTCTTGGAAGGCAAGTTAGCAAGACCGGTCTTGTCAAGACTACAAGTACGGTCTTTGCGTTCTTGGTATTGAGAATCCCCCTGTATATTCAAACATCCATATACCTAAACAAGTCACATGTGATCTTGGGGGGCTTTTTGCGAGGGGGCTTTTTGCATTGTGGGTAATTAAGAACTTTTGGAGAAGTGGCATCATCTGTATTACTCTGGCTATGCTCACCACCATAAAACATCATCTTCCCTTTGGTCAGTAGAGTAGAAAGCACCTGTGGGTTAGAAAAAAGCATACAAGATGTTTATCAGCGTTTTAATCAAAGGGCTCCCAATCAGGAACGAGATGAAAGCACATGTCAGCCAATAAACAGCCAGAAGGGGGAGGGAGTTGCCCACTGTGGTCCATAATGGGTATCATGATTCACTTTCATGATTTTTGTTGTTTTATCCTCAGAGATCAAAGGCGGAGTGACCGTACATTGGCCAGGAGCGTGACTCATTCCCTTTTTTCGAGCACTCCTTGTGTGGCACAGAGTGGGGCGCCTACAGCCCTGTGTGATTTGGATGGGTACAGAAGCTGACTGGGATTTTGACAAGCTGTCCTGATCATCAGTACTTTCCCAGCATCCCCAGCGGGGGTCGGGGGGGGTGGAAGAATACCAGTTCCTCAGCCCCTGAGACTGTGCTATGTAACATTAATGGGTCGTCACTTAAAAACAAACAACTCTAGCTCCACCCTGTGATTTCTGCTAGCTCCTAGTATCCTGATATGTACATTTTAAATAAAGGAACACAAAAAAATCTGTATAATACTGCATAATATTATATTATACACACACACACACACACACACACACACACACGCACACGCACACACACGCGCGTGCGCGCGTTGGCGTACCTATCTGAATGGGGACTTTCCATTCATTCATGGGAAAACCCTAATCTAAATCACGACACCCTTAACCGCTAACTTCATATTAATACCCTTTAATTCAGAGTGAGATGGTCAGGCTGGTGTCCCAGTACTTTTGCTTTTATAATGTATATAGCGATAGCTGCCCCTTCCGTCAGTGTGCTAGTGGCCATGACTTCTTTACTTAAAGATGATATTATAGGTCTATTATGTAATCAAGCTTGCTTCTATGCTTGACTTGGGGCACCAATATGGTAGATGGAGATGGCATCCTTCTGGAATGTGCTTGGCGTGAATCCTCTGCAGGAGTTTGTCACTGAACCGCTGCATAGCTGTCGTTGAACCTCCCCAAATCTGCGACCCCTTTCTTGTACTCCTGTTTTGTTTCTGGTCATCGCTCAAACCCATTGCCGCTCGACAGTCTCTTCTAAACTGTGACAGAGTTAACCAGTCGGTTATGTTGGGTCTAACATCCTGTATATGTGGTATTTACATATTTTTGTTAGAAGCATCTAGCACATGGAATTGAGCAGTGCGCGGACGTGTCCATGCATGGTCAGTACATACGCGTTTGTCTAGACCCTCACTGGGCCCCATTTGGTCCATCGGATTATGTTGTCGTCAACCAGTTATCGCTATTTTCACCACCATCAGAAGTGACAGACGTATCCTCGTAGGATGGCTGCAGCTGGAACGCAACCCAGGATGGTGGGAGGGGAAGTGTCGCTGGGGTGTCACCGCATGGAAGAAAGCAGGCTGCTGGTCTGCTGCCGGAGTTATGGGACGCGCCGAGGGGGTGGGGGGGCCTCGCATACCATCAGGCCAGGTTCTCCGCTAATCAGAATGGAGCGAACGCAGGAAACACGGGCAGAAGGAGCATGATTCTAATTAACGCCAGATCTGTGTTCTCATGCCTTCCAGCGTAATGAGCGGTAATAAGACAAAATAAAATATCAAAGGTGCCATGATAAATAAAACTGGAAACCCCCCCCCCTAAGCATTTGGGATGTTCATGGCTCCTAACCAATCCCGAGGTGTTTTGATCTCAACACCCAACGGGATTGTGGGAGTTTCACAAGGCTTCCCTCAGGCAGGGTCACATTACCTGGGCCAAGTGCCTCTGTCGTTCCTTCAGGTGCCAGCCACTCTGTCTGGGCTGGAATTTGCCGGAAGCATAAGCGGCAAGATGTCACCGCCACCCCCCCCCCCTCTCCCGATACGGTGGCTATTGGGTTTCAGCCAAGTCCAGAAAGTGGCTGCTGAGGTTTCCGCAGATCCTGCTGGCTCTTCATGCATTAAACATCTGCGTGAGCGTCTTTCACAAAACACCAAACATCTTGGCAGTGAAACATCTGTTCTTATGACGGCCAATGTTTTCGAGGAAGACACTCATACTTAAAATGTAATCAATTAGAGAGGAATCTCCAGTGTGTTTAATAGATGTCAGTCATTCTTTTGTTTTATAATATTAATTATCTCTTGCTCCCTAAAAATGAGTTGGCATTACATTATCTCAAATGAAAAAGAACGAAAAACAGCATTCCCAATCAAAAAAACCCCAAAATCTTCCTCACTTTAACAGACGTTAGTATAAACGTTCAATTCATGCACAAAAAACAAACTTCAAAATAGTTATTTTAAGGAGAACATGTTGTTTGTGATCTGTTGTAATATCAGGCAAGTGCCAAAGTCTGTTATCTAGATGGGCGTCTCACGTTCATTTACATAAACTCATTTCATGGTGTTCCACAACCAAAAATGTCGAATAAAAGTCTAATCGAAACGTCCAAGATAAAGCTCAGTCTCAAATGAGAGGGATGACGTCAAGCGATGATGACCTGAGCCTGTTGTACATTCTTCATTTTGTTACCTGTTGTTTTTTCCTTCCACGCTGAGGTATTTTGTTGTGCTTCAGCCATACGAGCTGAAGTCATAGAAGGGACTCGCTGGAGGTAAGCGGCGGATATAGGAAACAGAGACGGCATCTAAGGGAGACCCGATCCTTTGGTGTCACACGGCACTGCATTCTGTGCTCGTCACGCTGGAAGTTCAGAACCAGTTTTGTATGCGCTCTGTATAATTCAGCAGCAACTCCTCCGAAACTCCCTCAGAATACTCCCTCGAGTTCAAAACAGCTGCGAATTCGCACTATGCCAATGATAACCTGTCGCAGGAAGAACTTTAGCTAACACCCACTAACAGATAGAGGCAAACAGACTGGGATTCGATGTCAGAGTTTCACATAAAGACATATGCAATATATAGCATGAGGGATGGTTAGAAGCTGGTTAGATTTGCAAAAGGATACCCTTCGATAGACCGTTAGCAGAGAGTTTCTGGGATTCAATAGTGGACTAACCCCACGCTATATCACAATATAAAGTATCCAGTACTGTTTACTGGTGTATTAGTATATTCATTTTCAAAGACTAATTCATTCTCATTCAAGGCTGTCTGTGAATTTGAAAGGAGGCCTTTTGTGTTAGCAGTAGCTAAAAAAATAACACTAATTACTCCACCACCACCCCCATTATTGTTTCTGGGTTTTGAGCTTTCAGCTTTCAGTTTAGATTTGTTTGTATAGTTTGTAATGGGGGCACATGGGGTGCATTGATGCATTGAGTTTTGTTTGATGGCTATATCATATGATGACATGACATCACAAACAAGCCTGTTCCCTGGGAGACAGGCAGCTTCTGGTTCCACGCCCTGCTTGATTTCCCCAGAAAGCTCTTACGCTCCCATACTCTCACATAAAAGCACCTCACAAGTTCGATGGGGGGATATTCAGCCTAGGGATGCTGGTAAGTGTTCCTGTGACATTTTCCCTGCTTCATTATGGATGGGCATGTCACCTGTCCTATAAGACGTCTCACAGCAATGCACACGCCTGGCTAATCAATGGCAGGGCTAACAGATGCGATTTTCACTCAACCCTTATACGAGCACATAGACTCTACTCTGTTAATAAAGTTGCCTACTCATTTTCATGATCTCAGCCTTTGAAAGCCATAATACTTACCCTTTACCATAATAGATATCCTCTGTGTCACTTCCCCGTTTGGCCAGCAGGTGTTGCTGGTCATCCTGTCCCTCCTGTTGTCTGTCTTCGTGTTTTCCCCTGTTGTCTGTCAGCCGCATGGCTCAGCTCTTTCAGCATGCGGTTGCTTGTGAACCCCCTGTTTCTTGTGTTTGAATCCCACCTCCTCTGTTTATATTTTGTTCCTAGTGTTTCTTTTGTATCAGTTTAATCCTGTGATTTTGTATTCAGTTTTGGTTTCTTGCTTTTGAGCCTTAGTTGTGTTTTATTGGTTTTTGTTATTCCCAGTGTTAGATTCTGTTTTCCCTGTTTCTTGGTTAGTTCTTTACTTGCCTGTCAATCCGCACCGGGTAACCCTAATCCTTTTGTTGTTTAGCCTTAGTTAACCCTAATCCTTTTGTTGTTTAGCCTTAGTTATCCCTTTTCAGGTTTGACCCCTCATGGTCTGGTTTTGTTTTGTACTGTTTCCCTGTATTCAGTTCTGTTAATTAAACCCTTGTTTCCCCCGAGCCACATGTGGGTCGTCCACCTCCTATCTGCCTGTATCATGCCTCGGCCTTCGCACCAAACCCATCCTTAACACCCTTAGCCTTTTCTACACTCAAAATCCTAAGGCCCTCAAACCAGCCATTTTGCACTGTTATATTACACACTTACATATTTTTTTTTCCCCAGCCATAAAGAAACCCTAGTTGCCATGGTTCGTGATAATGGATTTTCCTCTGACTGATCTCCAACCCGGCTTTCAGCTTGGTGGAGAAAATCTGTGTTGTGTCATTTCCGGAAGCTCTTGACACAATAACGGGGGAGATATTTTTAAATTGGAAACACCTTATTGTATAAGCAGGCTACACTTCATGCTAGGCTAATGCTATGTAGAGTCACATGGCTGAATATGTTTTTGGTGAAATCCTCATTTTACTGAAGAGATATGCAGACAATGCTCGTGCTTGTTTTTGCATCTTATTATTGAACTTGTGTCTTTTTAAATCTAATAGACGAAAGGCTTTTTCGAGAAAGTGCTCTGACACTTAACAAGAGGCTTCGCAGCTCTTCAGATTAAATTGTTTATGAGTTGTTAGCTTCCCAGATAATGGCACAATCACTGTCAGGACTGACGTCTGCTCGACTGAAATTGTCTTGCCTCAATCCGAGTTTCTCATCCCACGTCTCCTCAGCAGGCAGGATGTAGCTCTGGAAGCTTGAACAGCGTGCGTCAGCCGTCATAATGTTGTGGCACCTTCCTGAGTCGGTGTCAATGGTGCTGTCCAATCAGATTCTTCCTTAGGGCACCAATTTGTTCGCATAGGCATGCATATTGTGAGTGTATAATATTGCTTATATCTGCAATCTAGCAATATTCTCATACCTGCCAAAGTATGGAAATAGATGAAGACAATTCACTCCTTTTCGGGAATAGTTTTGAGCACTGAGATTTTTTGATTGCGGGGAATTATGAATTTGATTCGTACGGAGGATTTCTATAAGTTTGAAGTATCGGTCGGTTCAATTTATATGGTAATTCTGTAAAAATCTTTCAATTTTTTTATTTGGTAGATGTGGAATGTCATGTCATCCTGTGTGGGTCTATGCCAAATGCATCCTTTTCATGAAGGAAATCATTTCACTCTGTCTTGACCACAAAAAAATCATTTATTTGCTTTCTTTTTGATTTCTGAAATAATGCGTGTCCATGAGCACATGGAGGAAATGACAAGGCTATCATTTTACAAGATCTCCATTAATGCTGGCTGTCATGTCTAGTGTTCTTCTGCTTTTTTCTCCTAAGAGCTTCTTAGTCTTGTATTTTGGTGCGTACATTATAGGTAGCTATATTCCCAACAAAATATATATTTATATATGTAACACATCCTGGGTTGGACTGGACCTTCTGGAGAGGAGAATATCTACCCATAAGGGAAATAGGAGATGGCGTTGGCTGTGGTTTGTTTCGCCTGCAGTTGCTAAATATATTACGTTTTCTTTGTAGCTAGAGAAACTTACAAACTGATAGCACATGTAATAATTGGAAATGGCCAGATGACAGTTCAGTAACAGTGGTAATATCTCAATGAGAACGTGAGTGGTAACCTCAGTTCCACCCGGTCATACTGTGCTGTGTTTCCCTGCTCTTGGAACGCAGAGACAGCCTGGACAGGAAGTATTCCTCGGTGTTCTGGCCTCGTTAAGCCCCGTCGCTCACCTCGCACACATGAAGGGCCTTGCATAATCACACCCAGGGCAGAGTCACCGTCACTCCTAATGAGATGTGTTCAGATCCTGCGGCTGTGTAGCAAGGGGAGGGGGGGAGGGAGAGACATTTTCCTCAATCCCGAAGTCGATCTCATCTCATTGAGGGCCTATTTCAGTACATCCTGGTCCATATTCATCCGGACTCTCCAAAGATTTATTTCCCATTTTCAGCTGTGTGTATTTTAAGACAATTATCCGCCGTCTGCATGGTTAGCATGGGAATATTTATATTGTGTAATTGAGCCGGAAGACTGGGCTCCAAGGAGATGTCTCTCTTGGATGCGTTCGCTGGGGGAATCGCATTAGCGCTGCACCGGAAAGTGCGCCTTATCATTCTTGGGTTGATTTCCTTGTACCGTTTCCAGATGGGTCCCCAATTACAACGTGGCACCGCTGGCGTTGCCTGTCACCAGAGATCCTGAATCATTAATATTCTCTCACCAGGACAGGAAGATTGGGCTCCCCCAGTCCCATGGATCCGGGACCTCATTTTGATGGGGTTCTTTATAAACAGAACCTCCCCACTCTTGCATCAGCAGGAAGATAGTAGCATGGACAGGTCATTATTTACTCACCGGAGCCATTATCTGCTGTGATACCAACACATAAGCTACTCAGTTGCACAGACTCACTCCATTACTCAGGTGCATATTTTAGCCAATAGTTTTTATTTATATAACAGGCGCCTTCATTCAAAGATTCAAACATTTTTTATGGAAGCAGGGTTGATGGGTCCCTAGAGCAGTGTTTCCCAACACAGTCCTTGGGGAACCCCAGACAATCCACGTTTTTTGCTCCCTCCCAGCTCCCAGCCAATCAGGAACACAGAATACGTGGTACAGGTGCGCTGGGAGTCAAGAAGAAGCAAAAACGGGGTTCTGCGAGACCTGGGTTGGGAAACATTGCCCTAGATTATTCGGGGGGCCTTCCTCAAGGATCCAGTGGTAAAATTACTCTACAGACCTTGGGATTTGAACCAGTAACCTTACGATCACAAGTTCTGTGTCCTAACCTAGGGAGAGGGACTATTTGCAAATATGATAAATTTACTGTGTTATTTTATTCATCAGAGCTGTTATTTGCTAAAGCCTCAATGCATAAGCTACTCAACATATTAACAGGTGGATGTTTGAATGAATCAGTGTAGCTTACATCCCTGAGTTACAACAGCTACAACAGGGCTCCAATTGCGACCAACTAGTCAGAGAAACGTAAGCAATTTACACAGGAAATTAAACGTTGTGTCTATGAGGTGAAACACTATCCAGATGTTCGTATATGACCTTGCTCTCTGTTCCGTTTCCGCATAAACTGGACAGCATCACACTAAGAGCACATTAGCGCCCCCTGTGGGTCGAGGCAGGTCGTTTCCAAGCTTGAGAGTACTCAGGGCTGTGGTGCCCCCATTTGTTCATGCAGTGTGTTGGCAGGGGATAGGGAATACTTTTTTTTTTCAGAGACTGTTTATATATGCGATATATTATTCCGCAGTAGAGCGACGGAGGCGTGGAAAGTGTAGCTTTTCCAGCTCACGTTTTAAAAACCAGCGCTGAGCCGTCTGAAATCCTTAGGTCAATAAATGCAGAATGTGGAGAAATAAACTCTTAATATTTGTAAAATAATGCGCAAAAGTTTGTTTAAGGCTCTATACTTGGGTAGTAGGTGTATATCTGCTCAGGAAAATATATATATGATTTATCAGTAGAACGCATGGAAATGAGCATTAACCATTAAAAAATTAATAACAATTTCTCCTGTTCTCCAAAAAGTTTCTGATATCTTCTTGGATGGCTTCAGTTCGGTTCCCAAACCTCTCTTCAAGTACACCTCAGCCATTCCATGTATTCATTAAATTTCACTGTCAGACTGATTGATTGGATGATTAATTAATCTGTCTATTAATTTATTAAATTAGTTGAATAACTGAATGAGATATTGATTAACCAAACAAAGTGGGGTAGCAGTGAAGTCAAAATTATATATGGGTATATTTGGGGGAGGTTTTAAAATGGCTTAAGCTGACACATAGTTTTACACCAACATGAAGATCATTTAAGGGGTGGGCAATCTTATCCACAAAGGGCCGCTGTGTGTGCGGGTTTTCGTTGCAACTCCCTAATTAGATTACTAATTAGAGCACCGATTGGCTGAAGAGTCCTCACACCTGGGTTTCAACAGCTGACCTACAGGTTATCCCACAAACCTGCATACACACCGGCCCTTTGCGGATAAGATTGCCCACCCTGTGTGTGTGTGTGTGTGTGTGTGTGTATGTATGTATAGTGCTTGTTCCTGTTCCTGGCCACAGGACTGCACCTTCCGATTCACCTGCACTCAGCAATGCTCAATTTCCAATGCAGTGCTTAGGAAGTAGATAGGATTTCATATATCTTAGTCTCTCATATATGTTGAAATAGCTTGCTGCACTGCAGTTACCTTTAACATCACTCCTGAATACAGTGGAGGGGAAAAAGAAACCGTCTGAGGATTATTATCTGCTAAACATCATCGCTAAGCAACTATTATACTTGCATTTCAGAATAGGGCAAAAGTATCATGACTTTATTTGATTTGCTCTGAGCTCTGTGACTGTGTCCAGTGTTGAGGTTTTGTTGATTAGCTGTAGTGAAAGCGAAATGTTTCATTAAGGCAGCTGTAATTTTGTGGACTTTGCCTTCAGTGCGCCATAAATTCACCTGGACAGCCCATTATTAGATCTGAGCAGCAAAACTCTCTCTAATTGTCATTCTGCGGGTACAGGCAGACTCTTGATATAATTATTTATTCACGCCAGACGTTTATGAATCGTCAAGCGCAGAACAGAAGCCAGCATAAGAAATACTCTTTGAATTAATACCTAGTCACTATTAGTGAGGGAGGGAGAGGCTAACACTTGCAAATCTGAAATAATTACAGATATTGTTTATTACAAATAATGGACAATTAATTTGGCAAACATAAAATAAAAGGTAATTAGCTAAGCCTGCATATCGAATAGATGTGTATAATTAAGGCTCAATGATAAATGGATATCTATTAAATTAGAGACAGATCTAAGCAACGATGTGATATCCATTTGCCATACTGCTATTTTTACATTGATGTTTTGGCATTGGAAATAAGATTAAGTCATGCACACCTATTTGCTGAAGTGTTAGTGATTTATTTTATTTGTCTGAGAATAAATTTAATACCTGAGACCTGAATTCTGCTGTGTGGATATGTGACTTTGATGCATCACAGGGGTGCTGAGTTTTAATGAAAGGTTGCCAGTACTAGGACTCAGTCTGGCGTTTCTAAGCCGTCCTTTTGGCCTCCCTGAACACCTGCCAAATTTGGAGCAAGAGCAGTAAAGAAGCAATTTTAAACACCTTGCGTCTTAACCCGCAGGAAACAGGAACTGGGATCACTTCATTATTTAACTCGCACGTTTGCAGTGCTAAGCACTAATGCTTAAAAGAAGCTCATTAGAGCAGGGTTGCCAGCTTTGGTCAGCTGGCTGGATTTTCAATTCGAGAAAAGTCTGCACTTGCATTTACATGTATGTAACAGTGTTATTACCTTGTAAATAGTCTGTAGGGTTTGCGAACTGCAATGCTTTTACTGTTGGTAATTTGACGTTTATAATGGAATAACATAGATTTGCTGTAAGATTTCTTGTGCGAGCATGAGAGTCTGAAAGCGTGAGCGTCACACCAGATGTGTGAGATCTGGCAACCCTGATACAGCTTCATTCTAGCAGCCTGCCTTCGGATGGGGGCTCTGTGTGGTGACTGTGATATAAATTATCTGCCAGATGAAGATAAAATGCCTGAAAGTGAGAGTATGGATTTATGGGAAGTGTTTTGGCTAATTGCATTTATGAAAGTGTGACTCTTAACTTCGGAATCATTCAGCTTTCACGTCGTTAAAAAGCATGATAAATGTCCAGATAAATGCATCCACCGCATGTACCTGTGGTTAATGCATTGGTACAAAAAAAAAAAAAACAGAAATCAATCAATTCCATGTAGAAAGGCTAGATCCATTCTGCATTGATTGATTCTGTTTTTTTGTGGATTCGAGTATAATGAATTGCGCTAGTGTGTCAGTGGTTGATGAAATAAAGTTGTTTTTAAAAGCCTTTACTTTACTGTATTCTATGCTCTAACTACAGGGTTTTCTGCGTAATGTAGACTTGCAATGCATTTTAAGTGCATAGATTTAATCCTGATCCCAGACAGTAAAATGTTCGCTAGATGTTTATTGAAGATTATGAGATCTTCCTGCAGCCACTGGGAGAGAAAGTGCCTTTAGCGATCGCTGATAACGTCTGTCCACGATGACCATCTGTGGCTTCTCCGGGTCCCTCGCACCTTCACGGTTCCTGATGGGAAGCTGATGGTTGGGTTTGGTCAGTGGTGATAGTGAGTTTGAAAGCCTCCGTGGCCACAGAGGAGACTGAGTGGCTGCACAGAATGAGCGACCTGCCCGGATTTTACTTCCAAATAATGTATGCAAGGCAGTTGGAAGAATTCAGGTCGGTGCGTCATCGATCCCCTCTTTGGATCTCATTCCTGTTGTTCTACAGAGATTTTTTTGCCCTCTGGGACGAATTTTTAGACTGATTATCCGGCAGGTGTTTACAGATGCTAACAAGCAGTAGATAACAGTAGGCATCTAGTTACATCCTGCAGGTGTCACACCAGTCCGTCCTATCCTCTGAGGCCAGGAGCGTGGCTACAGGTAGGCAGTGCCCACCTAAGGTTGGCATCCTGCTAACGCCACTGCCAGATGCAGCTTTGATGGGTGTCTCGTTCTCTGCGAGCTTTAGGTGTCCACAGTGCTGTGCTCATTTTTCTTCCCGCAGGGTAAGACCGGAATCTTTGCGTTACAGCTTGTTGATCATATTTTATCAACAGGCTCCTGACAGAGCTCCCACCACTCGCCCTGGTTTTAAATGTCATTAAGATTAGGATGCGACACGGCCCTGCGTTATCAGCTTATCCGAAGCCCCAGAAAATCATGACATTCACGGGCATTAATCGCTGAGCTCCATTTGTTTTGTTTACTTATTTGTCCCCCACCCCAACATCCTCTAAGCAATTTCCTGTGATTGATAGTCTGGCAGCAGTCTCAGTACACACCATGTGAACGATGGGTTACAGCCTGGGACTCCCTTCCTGAGTCTCGTAAGAAAAAATAAAGGATTCCGAGGCGGCCTCCGAGATTGGTGTTTGATTTCCAATAAAAATGTTGCTACAACTTTCCCGTCGAGTTTATCCCAAGTGTTTGGGCTTTGGGGGCGGGGGGGGTGCATCTCCCAAGGATTATCGGCTGTCCTTCGCCAGGTTTGCACCTGTCGCGTCTTGAAAATAACTCATCGCCGAGGCAGGCCGGCGACTCGTATGGCGTCGTGGGAAACGCAGAGTTGGCAACCCGGAGCTAAACCCCCCAGCTTATTTAGTCGACCTTATTCGCCACATTATTGTTTCCCAAGTGCGGTGGGCTGAGTGCATCACCGTGGAAATGGATTTGAGAGATAATTCCAACTCAGTAGAATAATCATGCAAATTCCACATGAGCTATTCACCTCGGGACCACTACAATAACGGAGATAATGTGGCGGGATTCCATTGACCCTGATTTGTTTTATTATGATTATTATTATTATTATGATTATTATTATAATAATTATTATTAACAGGTTTGAGCACAAACTTTTCACTTGAGTGGGCTGACTGACTCTGGCCCAGATGGACGATTGACATCAGACGTTGAATAATAATGCAAATCATCACCGGTCTGACCGTCGCTACACGCGGAAAGCCTGGATCTGGATGAACTGCATGGAACACGACGTTTCTTAGGGCCGTTTAGGTCTTGGCTGATAGAACGGAGTCCAGAGGTCGGTGCAAAACACTACCTGGCTGGAAGACGGCAGATGGGTGACCTTTACAGGCTGCTGCCTTGATTATATGAACAGATATTGAGATAGAGTGGTAACTTTAAGTGTATTGGGAAAAGTGGCTCCTGGTGCCGCTAAAACCTGAAAAAACAATAGGAAGTAGAAATATACAGCTAGACACACAAGTGGGATGAATCTGTTTCTAAATATCTGTGCTTAAACCAGCGGGTAATTCTGACTGTTACCGCGTGAAAAGCTCCACCCTTTCGGCGCTCATTCCGGTTCGCTCTTGGCTGACCTTTCCTCGCTGACCTTTGGAATGGAAATGCAGGCACAGATACTGTTTGTCTGTATCAAACAAAGAATTCAGAATGTATATTTCATTCGGAAATACATCCGCTTGATAAAATTCACCAGTAAGGACAGATGGCAGCTGGCTTGCAATGATTCCTTCCATGTGGCGACGTTCCCTTGTGGCCGTCGCAAACAGGTGCTTCCAAGCTTTCAAAACTGATATCCTTTTATCTAAGGGGTCCCAAGACTTTTTACGGCACCCACATGTCAGCATAATGCACAGCATTAAAATGTAGCCATTCGAGAATAAATGGATTTATGGTAAAACTTCACTTCATTCTCCATTCTTACAATCCCTTATTTCAGAAGATGTTGCTTTATTTCTCGATCCATCTTCCATGCTGCGTATCCAGAATAGGGCTGCTGCTGTGCTTGCTTATATGTGATCGCTCGTGTGTTTTAATGTATTAGCTATCTGCATAAATGTATTTATAATGCTTTATGTAAATTAATTCTAAAATGCACAGTAATATACTAATTTAGGATTGGGGCTGCAGTTTTGCTTGAATTATCCCTTTCTTTGCCTACATTTACGTTGATATCACAGACCATTTTCTCCAAAGCAAGGTACAATTGAGAGAAGCTGGGGTCAGACGGTCTCTGGGGCAATTGGACATAGGGACCTCACTCAGGGGTCCAACAGTGAATTCACTCTGCAGGCTCTGGGATTTGAACCAACAGCCTTCAGATTTCAGCCACAGTCTTACAGTAACCTGCTGACACCCCCCACCCCTGGTGTAGCTGTGTACATGAAAACAAATCTGTGTAATTCCAGTGTTTGAACAGTGTAGAAAATCATTTAAAAATATTCTTTCTTTCGGGTCAGTCTCTGTGTTCTGTAATGTACTGGAACGGGGGTGAATTTCCTTTGCATTTTACCCTGTCTCTATCTCAGTGTTATTACGTCCACAGCTATGCTAATGATCTTCACTTTTAATTTAGCGTTCCGCATGGCTCTCGGGAGCCGGATGATAAACTGTGCCTCGGGGCCCAAAAGCTTCCCAAGGTGCTGCTTCATCTGTAATTAAAAAGCCAGGGAGCTCGCAAAAGACCCCTGACTGCCTTTCACCCCGTGACATATCCCAGGCGGCCATTTTGGCCGCACGCCGTAGCTGAGCGAGCGTCAGGGAGACCCGTCAGCTCACGTCCGGACCCGCCATGTCGGATCCATAAAACCGGGCCCCCGCTTGGTGGTCTCTGATCAAATTAATAAAGGATGAGTGACCGCAGCCTCATCAAAGTAAAGTTTTTTGGACGTGCGTGACATTAAATCCCCATACCTCGCCATCTGCGGTTTTGGGGGAATGTAAAGAGGGCAGGTCAGAGTCCTGCATCATCGCGCCGCTGTGGCAGAATCGAGGTCACATCCATTACAAAGCATTGACCTATGGAGGAGACAGTGAGTTTGATACAGAACCCCTGCTGGCCTGCCAAGCGCCCCCCCCCCCCCCCCCAGGCCGTGTGTATGGAGATGGCGACTGAGAGCATTCATTCTCGTAGCCGGTCCAAAAATAAATCAGATTGGTTTGGATTCAGTCGAAGTCAATTCAGGAAAAATGACGCGAGGCCATTTGAGTGAGATTGAACATGTCAGACATCTTCCCTGTGGGAGCAACTGAGATGCAGATGGGCCTTGGACATGGCCGGGAAAACAAGAGGGAAAAAAATAATGTTTGTTGTGTTGGGATGAGGGCCGTTTAATTGAAAATTGAAGGAATTGGGCCGGTAGAGAAGTAGGAGAGGGTGGCCATTTTGGCAGGGTGCGTGGTTCTTTAGCAACAGTTAGCAACCAGCTAGTAGCTATACAGGGAAAAAGCCACGTGGGGGGAGCCTGGGCAGTACAATCTGTGCTTTGGTATAAAAACACCTATGCAGATGAATACAGGGCCACTTAGTCGACTTTGTTTAAATCACCAACAATGGGCTTGGAGCTGTCCCGTGGACTCAGAAGCAAGAGACACAGACGGACAGCTAGCCCGTCGATAGCACAGCAAGCAGAGACACACAATACTTTTAAAAATATCAAGTGTAGAATACCACATTTCAAGTGGTTTTGTTAGTTAAAGTAATGAAAAAGCTAGATAAGCTTCGAAAAGTGAGTCATAGACCCGAACCCATGACAGAGCGCCTGAAGCACCTTGATTGATATATAAACACATAAATGCAGGGACAGCGCTGCTGTATAAAGGCTTCAATTATGACTTTACAACAGGGTCATGACTGAGGATCATTTCAGAAACACCATCTAACAAATCCAATGTTTATCCCCACAAATAACAGGGAATTGAATCAGTCTTGTGCTGCCAAGTGATTGCTCCAGTATACATGCGCTGTATTACATGGGTTCCTATTTTTTTACAGCCACAACCCCCACCCCCCCCCCCCCCCCCCCCCCAAAAAAAAAAAAAATACAGAGTTTCGCCACGGGGTTGAGTCATGCAAACATTGACTTTGATAACACAAAAGAACACAATAGTAATAGCATCCATAAATAATTTAATATAGGCCTAGTGTCTGGAGCACAGCAAGTCCAGTCTGGGTATGACTGTGGAGATGGTCACTCAGAGGTCACCCTCCACGGTTACTCCTGATTTGTATTTCCTCTTAATGTATGTCAGCACCAAGGAAGTAGCTGGATCCAAACTAGATTCTAGTGAAATGGATATTCAGTTATGAAGTGATCAAATCAGCACGATGACCAAAGATCATTCAGCTCACTTAAGAGAGTTTTAATTCGATTTTAATTAGTAAAAACATTTAAGTGAGACCTGCAATGGCCTGGTGACCCAACCTGGGTTGCTCCCTCCCTTGTTCTTGTAGTTTCTGGGACAAGCTTTGGATAGATACATAGATAGAACAACTTGGCTATAAAGGATGGATGGATGGATTTCAGTGGGAACTGATTTTGTGGTTGAGATATTTCAGATTTAATTGTCATAATTAGTTTTCTTGGTAATTAAGACTTTTGTGATAAAAAAACAACTTTTGTAATTGCATTAAGGCAAAAAAAAAACAGTACTAAAAAAAATTCTTAAAATAAAATTCAGATTTAACTGTCATAATTTGTTTTCTTGGTGATTAAAACTTCTGTGACAAAAAAAAACGACTTTTGCAATTGCATAAAGGATTAAAAAAAAACACCAGGACTAAAAAAATTTCTTAAAAAAAAATTTAAATTTAACTGTCATAATTAGTTTTCCTGGTAATTAAAACTTGATTGAAAACGCGATTAAAAAACGACTTTTGTAATTGCATTACGGTAAAAAAAAAAAAAAACACCAGGACTAAAAAAAATTTTTCAAATTCAGATTTAACTGTCATAATTTGTTTTCTTGGTGACTAAAACTTCTGTGACTTTTGCAATTGCATAAAGGATTAAAAAACACCAGGACTAAAAAAAAATCCTAAAAAAATTAAAAACAAACCATTTTATTTATTAAGAGAATCTTACATCCCGAGCATCAATGACTTAGGCACAACACTGTTTGGCAGTGTGCGCCATGCGGCACTAAAGTAACTTTGTAATAACCCACATATCATTATAATTTTGCGTCGTATCTCAGTCTGGACAATAAACAGAAGAGTGGCTAAATAAATGTCGACATATAACGTCTCTAGTCTTTATCCCATTTTTATATTGGTTATTCACAGTTGTACTGTGAAAAAGCATTTTTTACAATGAAATCTTTTTGTGGTTTGTTTATATTTCTGTACAATCCTTACACAAAAAGCATGACACATTCTTTCGTATTCCTTGTCGAATGGCAAAATGCGCAGTGCCATTGGCCAAAAATATGGGCCAGATATTTTATTCGTTAAGAAAAACACTTGTAACAGTAGATCCTGCAAAGGAATTTGTTTTTTATTCATTTTTTTCACATATTCTGGAAATCTACCTGTGGCCTCTCTACCGGTGTATCTTCTTTGACTCTCTTTGGTTTCCTAATACAGGAACACGGTGATCATTCAGACGGCAGTTTTATCTGTGTGATTGTTTTGTTGACACCCGGTAATTCTCTTAAGTTTCGGACTTGGCTGTACTGCAAAGAAGGCCTTCTTCATATGTAAAACAAGTCTGAGAAACATTTTGATTCATTTACTGTCTTGTCTCCATTTCTGTATTTTTTTAATGATTTATTATTTATGAAACTTCGCATCATTTTTTTTTACTCGTAAATGTCTTTTTTTCTGGCAGCCAACAAATTAGCAGTAGATTTACACTGGCAATAATTAAGGATCTATGGATTTATGCCCAGGAACAGAAAAGATCTCTGCATGAATCCTAAACCTGACGTAGCGCTGGTACCTCTTTGACATTACAGTCTCCAAGCATCTCTTTAGGCAACAAATGCAGATGAATTTTATTTTTTAATTTACGTATCTCATTCCCTCAGGTCCCTATTTTACCCTCCCCCCCCCCCCCACTAATTACCAAAGGACAGCATGGTGACATTTTGACATATAAACTCCCAGCCGTCATGCTGAGTCCTTTCATGGCGTCTTTTAAATTAATGAGCTGTAATATAGTGCCGCATTTCTCATTGCTAAGGGGCCGTTAGTCCAAATTTAAGCCCCGCACTGTCCTTGCAAGGCCTTCATGATCCTATGCTGGGTATCTGCAGGCGCCACGCTACCAGTTTTCAATAAGACAATGGGGTTTGTGTCAGTGTGTAGCTCTAACATTGCCCTGGTTCTGTTTCTCGGTGTCAGTATCCGGTCCCTTTCGCGGTGTACCCTGCTTTATACCATGCCCTTCTTGGGTAGATTCCTCCTGGTCACCATAACCCTAAGGATCCAATGTGCTTGTTGGTGATCTGTTATCTGTTGGTGATGTCATTTTTAACATCAAATTTTCCGATAAGTGTTTTTTTTTTTCAGAAGTGATTATGGTGATTTTAATGAATTTTAGTGGCTGAATGTACCTCCACCTCCAACACCTCTGATCTTGGTATATATATACAGTATATATTTTTTTTTCTTATATATTTTCTTTCTTCAAATAACGACTTTTTTATTATTTAACGGAGCATGGACACGTTGTGGTACGGTCACTGCACTATTTAGGCCTGTGTGATATTTACTATTACTGCAATTTTTTTGGAAATGAATTTGGTTCAGGACTTTAAAAATTCGTCGTTATTTAACGACCAAGGAAACGTGGGTCCTGAGGCTTCACCGGCTGAGAAACGCTGCTCTAAGCTATGTACACCAGTATAATAACTTGACATAAAAACTCCCCTTTGGCTTATTGTGATTTGTGGAAGGTTATGAGGCAGATACTGACTACGAGGTCGGGATGGAGATGCCAGACTGGGGAGTTTTATGAATAAAGTACTTTATTCTAGGAAACACTAAACACAGAATGTGACCTTGTCAAGACAAGACAGTGAAAAAATAACTTAAAAACCTTGATGACTCCAACTAACTGCTTCACGCCATACACATCCACCCTATAAAAACACTAACAAAGCGACTGTCTAACTGATTCTAGGATTTGTTTAAGTTGGGGGGGGGGCAAAATGCACAGTGTTGTCTGCAAAAAATTATGGAACACATACAAAGGGGCCAACCATTTCATTAGCCAATAATATGTTTTGAATCGGTGAGTGACAGGGGAGGGGACACTCAAGGGACCAATCAGCTTTCATCTGAGGCCTGTGGCCCTGCCCCTGCACCTACTGTATGATTGCCGTTACCATGCTTCCCAGCAACTCAAGATGTTTTGAGATAGACTGCAGTATCGTCCTGAAGCCTTTGCAAGGCCAGTTCTCCCTCTGCTAAACAAAAGCAGACAAATAAAACAAAGAAAATGAATAATCCAGAAAATGAATAATAAGTTCCTGTTAAGGCACCCGTCAGTATGCGCAGGGAATAATCATCTCTCTGTCAGGCTGACATCGAAGGCCCTTCCCAGACTGTGGATGAAGGTCTGCATTCACAGAATGTGAGTTTGGGACCCCGACCCACATTAGCGCTCAAAATGAACAAATCTGGCCGTAACTTCTGGTTATTAGGAGGTATAAAGAGAAGAAATGCTGAGGACAAAGTGTGTTAGAGATGAACGGCTCTAACAATAGAAATAAAAGATGGGAAATCAGCTGTAATTCATATTCCTCCGCCATGGATCCTCCGTGGATGATTAAAGTGCTGATGAGATCCCAGGAGGAATGGACTCCATTCAGGGTCATGACGAAAATCTGCGGGTGGTTAATGACCTGTGGACAAGTCCCCGACTAAATGAGGAACACGGTCATTTTGAGCTCCAGAGTCAAAATTTGTCTAAATATAACAAATATTTACTCGCGTGGTGGAAGCCTTTGCTACAGTACTATACAAAACAAACAGAAATTATTAATGTAATGAAATTTGTACCGCAGGCATTATAGAACACATTTTAAAAAATGAAGTTGCTTCTCGCCTAAAGCTGGTGGTTTGTTTTCTCAGAGGGAATCGATTTCTGAGCCAAGGCGTGTGTGTGTGCGCGTGTGTGTGTGTGTTTGTGTCTTTTATTTTTTTTTTATTTGACTGGCAGATGCATATTCTAAGAGATGTGATTTGGTCCAGGCTTTCTTTGTAGATAGCATTAAGTGGTCTTCTCACGTTAGAATTTTCACATCCGAGCCTGGGCACAGACGGTGGTGGAAAAAGACAAAAGAACTGTTTTTCTTTTCTTTTCTTTTCTTTTCTTTTTTTATCTTACAGGACAGCAGGTAGCAGCAAATAGATGTGCCAGATGATTCTGTTTTGTTTTGACTTTGAATGATTTTGCTGCTAGTTTATATAGCCATCAAAACAGTAGGAGGAACTGGAATTGGGAATTATTACACAGAACTGGAAATTATTAGATTGGCTTGGTCCGGTTTTTCTGGGATGTCTGGGACTGTTAACTGTAGGCCTCCCAGGCCAGGATGGTACTGGTTCCCATGAGTCAGGCGTGGGAAGTCGTCACCACTCCTGCCAGCATGTGGCTTAAGCAGTAATTGTCTTCAGCTCGAGATGATAACTGGGGTGTTTCTGCGCATTTGTAAACCTATGGACCCTTGGGGAGAAGCACCAACACATATTATTTCGGTATAAGTCACACTTCACCGGCCCCCCGCCACCGGAGTCGGTGCCTAGTTGCATATTTATGGTTGGTGTTGCCATCAGGAGTCCGTATCGACAGCCTCGATCTTTCGTATCAGCTTGGTATTCAGGCAAGAAGTCAGGAGTGACAGCGAACAATGAACTGGACACCTGCAGGTCTATGGGGACAGATATGATAACTGCACCAGCCTATATAGTGATAATCGGAGCACTTTTGGGTCACAGGTTGGAGGAGTGTGGGTTGGGCCCTGTGACAAACAGACAAGGTGCAAGAAGGCCTGTGGAACAGAAATGGGTCGAGTCGAGGCACTTCTGATGGTCGCCGTGGGAGGAACTGACAAATAAAAAATAGCTGGAAAGATGGTCAGGTCGATACAGGGTTTCGATTCAGTTGGTGTTCCTTATATCATGGAATGAAGGTTTCTGATTGGTGGTCATTACAGGGGGGCGGGACCATATGGTTTAAATGTCCTATGGATCTCACTGTGGTAACTGGCTTATTTGTCATCCGGTTCTTGGATGGCTAAGTGGGGAGGGATTAGCGAGAGAACTGGCTAATCGTGTCTCTCGGCTCCCTAGGATAATTTAGTCACCAGCCTCGATCCCCTCCGACGGATCCTGCAGCGTCGGTTTGTTTCTGCGCCATCGAAGGGGACTGGCTCCAGTGTCTGAACAAATGGACCCGCTGCTTTTCTGTCTGTGAAATCATGCAGGTCGATCAGACGCCAGGCTCAGCTGCTGGCTGTGGGTTTAGGGGAAGAAAACAGCAGCAGGAACGACATAGGGGGACGAGTTTGTATGCGTCTTCTTATCTCTTAAGAAACAGGAGGGGAAGATCCGATCAAAGAGGCTGAAGCCACAGCAGCCGCTTGTGTGGCCTCTATTCAGACTGGCTGCCGCGTGGCGCGGAATGTCAACATGTCATAAAGACTTTAGTCTCGCCCTACGCAAGGGCTGGATACTTTCGGAAAGGCTCACGCGCTGTGCGAGCCGGGGGCACTTATCATGCGCTCCACATCCCTTTGCTTACCCAGCTGGCGTCTGACGGCATCTCCAAGAGCGGGAAGGACGATCTGTTAAAGGTCCATTAGATGGAATAATAGGATTTGTCTCAGCCGGAGCATCGAATGCGAAAGTGGGCGATGATAAATCAATAAAGCAGTTTGTAACATGTTCCGGAATGCTGATGATTTCTCTGATCTGAAGTCTGAGGCCATTTTAGTCGCCAAAAGATGGAATTAAAAGCATCATAGCCTTCAAGCGTGAAAAATTAGAACACAACTCGGTGAAAAAAATGAAATAAACGCAAAAATGACTCATAAATATTTTCTCAGATGCCCTTAGGCACGCGCGCATAATTTTCCCTCATGTTCATCCAACAGAACATGAACCCAGCTGTGTCCACAACCTTGAATGACCTCCACATCTCTCTGTTGCTGCAGGTGTTCACCAGGTATGGGAAGTGCTACACATTCAACGCGGCAGAGGAGGGGAAGACGCTTCGCACGACGATGAAGGGCGGCACGGGCAACGGGTTAGAGATCATGCTGGATATCCAGCAGGACGAGTACCTGCCCGTGTGGGGAGAGACAGGTGAGATACCCCTCCCCCCACCATGGGGGGTAACAAGGAAGAGTATAAGAGGATAAAGGAAAGAAATGATCAAAAAATCAAACAAGATAGTCATCACAACCCTCATTACAATGCTGAAAACTAGAAAATGGTCAGGTATTGCACATTATATTGTCTAGCACTGCATCAATTCATGTCGTTTCAAGTCATTAGGAGTCATTTTAGGTTGTAGGTCACCAATCGAGGGGCAGGTCTGCCCCCCACAGATGTCTCAAAAACTAAATTAATAACTAGCTAGCAACTAGTGTCAGAATATCACAGATAGCTAGCTGGCTAGCTGAAAATGCTGCCTTAGTATCTCCTAAATAATGAACACATTTGTTTAATATTTAGCGTGGTGACTGTTTGTGGCTAATAGGGGGCCCTCAAACCTCGGGTGCCCATACGTGCACGTGTTCTGCACCAGCAGCACTGTTGGGTAGATGTCTTCAGGGCCTGAGCTCCCTGCTTCCTGGATCTTGATGTTCCCCAGCTACAAGCCTGGAGTTCCCACGCTACAAGGCCCCTGGCTTGTTTTCCTGTTCTTATCTCCCGAGAGGTGCTGTCAGCCGCAAGTCAGATGGTGCTTAACATCGCTACACACGCTATAAATCTCACCGGAAAACGAGCTTTCCTATAGATTGCATTAGGGATAGTTACTTTTTATTACCGGCAGAATTGTGATTGCTTGTCAGCCGCCTTATGCCTGATTGGAGGAGCTGGGTAAGGGTGTCTGCTAAACAAACCAATCGAAAATTGGAAAAGTGACAATAATTAGCATAATGCCATATAAGGAGTTAGGCTAGAATCAGACCATTCACCAGTCCACCCCTGCTTTGTAAACGTGTGAATCTGGACAATGAAAGGCAATGATACCGCCACTGTGATAAAAAGAGGAGGTGACAAGATGATGAATGCCCATGGCATTTAGGCTATTCCATGTCACTTGAGTGCTTTTTTTATTTTTCTGTAAAATTACTTATATTTTTTTTCCATCACATTGCCTTCATGAATCATTGACCCAAGATGCTTCTCATGATACTCGAAAGTTCCCTGCATCAGCCTCATTTTCCGTGGCATTATAAACTGCGTTGCTGAGAGAGGAACAGGTCGACGCCCAGGGGTGCTTGAAGGTGCCCTCAAAATTAGGGTGAAATTTCTGCGGCAAGGGGGAGTGCCCAGAATGCAACAAGTAAAAACACATAATAACAACAAATAAGTTTTTAAGTTTAAGATTAACTTGCCTGGGGGGGATTCTTGTACACAGGGCAGCAAGGTACTTGAGAGCACAGACAAATATACATATTACTGCAAACAGACAAAGTATAAAGACAGTAAACACAGTGCAAACGAATACAGAGTACTAAAATAGAAAATCCTGAAAAACAGATTATGGGAATATCACCAAAGAAAGAACGAAAGAAAGAAGGAATGATAATGAAAGCATTGTGCTAACGATACAAAGGTTGTGGGTTCCAGTCCCAGGTAGTGCTCATAAGTTGTTGCCACACTACTGTAACTTGCTGTTCATGAACGTGTCAGATAAATGCGTTAAATGATCATAATAAATTCGCTGAGGTATTTTGGACGATGCTGTAAATTTCCCTAAATTAAGCGAGAACAAATTCTGCGCTGGTGAAGGCACATTGGCAGCGTGGGTAGCAGCGGTGGTGGGGCAGTGACCCGCCGGCTCGTTAGTCAACCAGCCCCGAGCTTATTCCTGCTCCCTCACACCGGTCGCATGTCTGCCCGCTTGATCCACTGACTCACCGACGCATTACACTGTTAGGCCCTTGCAGGCACCTCCAAAACACCAGTGTAGCATTGCCACTGTGAAAACCTGTGTCCTGTTCTCCAACACGGTCAGGCAGCTGACTTACCTGCTTGCCATTTAAAGCGCGGGCTGTAAACAAAGCCTCCTGCCTACATAACCCAGAACATTCCAGAATGTCAGCTTAGGCCATTGATCTTGCATATTTAGACTTCCAAAAGCAAGTGTGCAGTTAATTTGGATGAAAAATGTGACGATTCCCTCCGTAAAACTGCGCTTTGATTTGCAGCTCAGGTGTCGCCGCCTGCATGAGTTCCAACAGCTGTCCTGTCAGAAGAAACACTTGTGCGTTTATGCGATGTGACTTGCAGTGTCTTTGCAGGTCACACTGTAAAGTCAGCCCGCGTTTATCGGCAAATTAAATCCAAAGTTCCTCTCTTCTCTCTGACTGTTCTACTCTCAGGCTCATTTGATCAAAGAGCCTCAATTTGCATTCCTCCTGTTCTATTTTTATAGTTGTTTTTTGTGTTTTTTTGTGTTTTATTTGTGAAATCCTACTAGGTCACCCTCCAATAAGCTTGAACTTAGTCCATCTCATTCCTCTTCTCCATGTTTGGGCATTTTCTCTGAGGGCCAGTTTAGGGCATTTCAGGTCCAGAAATCCAGACCAAGATTTTGTTTCTACTAACCAGCTGAGTACCCTGTGCCTGTGACTATTTATGCTCAACTGGTTGGTAGAAACAAAAACTTGGTCTGGATTTGTACTTTCTGGACCCGAAATGCCCATCACTGCTCCTCTCACACTGTCGGGGGGGGGTCCTGTCAGGCAGAGAGTAGCGGTGGGGGGGGGGAGGCCCTGAATAAATTGCTCTGTACGTCAGTTTATTAGTTATTATATGTATTTATGATCAGAATCTTACAGATGCAGTATGTTCATTTATCGACACCCTGTGTTTCCACTTTAACTAAAATATGTAATCAAAAAGTGATTTTCATGATAATTCTACATATTGCATGGTTAATAAGAACATAAGAAATTTACAAATGAGAGGAGGCCATTTGGCCCATCAAGCTCGTTTGGAGAGAACTTAACTAATTGCTCAGAATTGTTAAAATCTTATCTAGCTCTGATTTAAAGGAATCCAGGGTTTTAGCTTCCGCTACACTTCAGGAAGACTATTCCATATTCTAACTACATGCTGTGTAAAGAAGTGCTTCCTCAAATTCGTTTTAAAATGTTCTCCCGCTAATTTCCACTTATGGTCATGAGTTGTAGTATTTAAACTAATATTGAAATAGCCATTTGGCTGAACAGCATCCAGACCTGTTAGAATCTTATAGACCTGGATCATGTCCCCCCTTAGTCTCCTTTGCTCGAGGCTAAACAGATTCAGCTCAGCTAACCTGTCCTCATATGACATTCCTGGTGCAGACCAGGAATCGTTCTCGTAGCCCTAAATTGCACCCATACCCATAAAATATCTGTACTTTATATTTCTGCTCCCTCCATGAATTACCTTACATTTATATGTGTTCAATTTCATCTGCCAGGTATCAGCCCAGTCACTAATTAAATCCAGATCCCGTTGTAGCCTCTCTGCTGCTAGATCAGTATTTGCTACACCGCCCACCTTGGTGTCATCTGCACATTTAACTAGTTTACTGTATGTATTGGTGTCAATATCATTAATGTAAATTAGGAACAATAGTGGTCCTAAAATTGAATCCTGCGGTACTCCACTATGAACGCAGGCCCACTGTGACATTGTGCCTCTAATAACTAGCCGCTGCTTCCTGTCAGTTAACCAGTTTTCGATCCAAGCTGCCACAGTTCCTAAAATCCCTGCAGCTTTGAGCTTAA
>JAODJW010000118.1:862948-889318 GCA_026777045.1 Hyperopisus bebe | reverse complement strand
CCAGTTACTTATTTAATCATCCGATGTATGATATTTGTAACATTCTTTGATCGTTTGTAAACATTACCACCTATATTTTAAGCATAATGGAAAAAATGCTGGGTGTTTTCACAATTTTGGCTACTGGTATAGATGCTGACTTGGTGGGGATACATTTTGCTGGCCCACATACCCACAGGCTAACCAGGAAGACGCCCAGTATGCCAGTTAATCCTGCACCTCGGAAGATATGTACATAGGGCTGCCCTGAGTTCCGTATATTATGGGATCGTCTCATATTGCAGAGACCCAACACCTACGACCGTGTGTGTCTTCACAGCTGACTTACCTTCCCCCGCCATGGGGCGAGTGCCGGTCAAAGCCCCCGGAGTCGGGCTTCTTCCCGGTGTACAGCGTGACGGCCTGTCGCATCGACTGTGAGACGCGCTACATTGTGGAGAACTGCAACTGCAAGATGGTGCACATGCCCGGTAAGCTCCTCCCCCTCGACTCCCATGTGACCCCACCTCTCTTCCCGCCATTTTCATTTTCATCATTTTCCCCTCTTTTACCATTTTTCTTATTATTTACTAATGTACTGTTGTCCTTCCTAAACAGGGCGAATGAAAAACTTTGCACCCCCCCCCCCCTCGCATTTCAGTCGCTGACCTTGGGTCCGGGGTGACCTTCGACCCCACGCGCATTATGAGGGACAGCTGCCATTGTCATTTCTCTGTGACATCTCTGCATCATCTCATCTTCCGCACGACTCAGCCATCCGCCTCCCTATCTGTAACGGTCCCTTTCATTCCACTTGCGTCCTTCCAGAAGAACGAACCACGCTATTAATAAATACGTGCAGGTATTGTGAAGCCTATTCTGAACAATTTCTGGGAAGAACAAAAAAAAATCCCCCAAATAATAAAAAACTCCCCCAAAAGTAGACAAATAACAGAAAATGAAATAAATTCAATTACGGGTCTAAATGGAGTTATGGATAGATATTGCTGCTTCCATCAGGGTACAGTAACCCCCCCCCCATTTCCACAATGGTTAGAAGTAAAAGATCCATGTGAAAATTCATGAACAAGACTTGGGCAAACAGTCTATTTATTACCAATCTCTAAACAAACAGAACTGTACTGTCATTTTCCTATCAAGACCATTTTTTATTATATACAAACCATCTAAATTATACCCCTCTATGTACAAAGTTGCTACTGTACACACTACATTTTGGGCCCATTATTAAAAATGCAAAATTACCGACGCCTAAAAGTTACTTTAAATTTACTACGAAAAATGCAAGACTCCACGGTCACAAAGACAGCTAACACAGGAGTGAGGCTGGCTACTGAGACAAAGATGCACATCGTACCCAAACCAAGACATTTAAAATCAATACAGCATGCGTTTACACTTAAAAATATTACGTATCAGAAATATTTGTATATTATATGATTTAATGTAATCGAAATCACTTTTAGTATTGTTTTTGGCTTATGTGTCTTTTGGCTTCAAAAATACTCCCATTTAATTGTTTATTCCAACTCGTGAATAACCAAAACTGTCAAAATAATGAATGTGAAGGGATTTACTGTATATTCATACTTTGAATAGTATAAGTGTAACAAATTACCTGTTGTTTTCAAATGTAGCGACTTCAGTGAACAGCTAATCAGAAGTCACATGACCATATCCTTTCCACAGTAGCTTCATATCGGCTAAGTCACGTACCATTAAAATAACCATTTTACTGCTCATAGTTATTAGTGATGAAGTGCATTTATTAGTAACGGCGGGTGGGGAATTAAAACGAATGGCCTGTTTTCCACATTTCTTTGGTACAGTTGAGTATCGTTTTTGGTCCTATTAATCTCCCTTTTTCTGGTCTCTCTTTCATAGGCGTGTGACGGGACAGATGAATAATTGTGGGATTAAGCAAATTAACTTCGCAGTGTGCTGGAAAAAAATGAAAATCCCAGACGCATGATTCCATAGCGATGCTCCCCGTTACCATGGCAGCGCTGGAGAGGCCGATGGGGTTTTGTATTAATGACTGCAATTAACAAGCAATGTGATTAAAGTTTAATGACGTGACTTTCAACCACTCGCCATCATTATTATTAAGGAAATCTCTCTGGGCGTTAGTCTTGCTCTTGAGAGGCACGATCAATTCATGCTCGATCGATACTAAACGGGTTAGCTTGGAGGTGATTTTTACCATTTCCACTCACCCGCTGCCCCTTGTTTAGCAGGAAGAATGGTGCGTTTGAATACTTTAGTCTGATTAGGAAGCCTTCGCTCTAATTGGGCCCGTCTGGGATTAATGCTTGAAATGTGGAACAGGTGACGTCATAGTGTTTTTAATAGGCCGTAGTATCATAGAACACTGCACAGATCCACTGGCTAAATGCTTAACTTGCTGTTGTCGGCCGACATGGTTCCTGTGAGGAGAAATGTCAGATCTCCACTGAAGGAGAAAGAGAGATATATTGTCAGTATAGCCGTCCAATTCCTGTGGAATTGTGCCTCAAACTGGCCAGTCTATTAATTAGCTTGCCAGTAAGCTGGAGAGTTTGATATAGAGGGACGCTAAGTAAAACAGACTCTTTTGGGTTTCAGCCCCCCAAAAAAACTCTGTAGGAACACTTTTGTCTTATTTCAAGAAGTAGAAAGTTTGTTTTCTGTCCTAATAAACACAACTTTATTAAGTTTTACTTCCAATGCTGAATATCATGAAAAAATGTGATTCTGAGCAAATACTTATAACTCTGTGCCACCCGTCTGAGCGATGAGCTGTACTCTGCCGGTAATCTCCTGGTACTTGGTGCCATTGGGCCACGCGAAGTCAACGTGAAGAACACCTCCCATAATCCACCTCTCCCTCCACCCCTAACACTCTCCACTGCACTCGGCTTCAGCAGCCGTAGCTGACTCTGAAGTCTCCATGTTGTAAGGCCCCGTGTGATACCAGTCAGCCCCCCCCCCAGGCGTACCAGGTGGAAACTTTCAAACCGTCATCTTCTATCTACAGGAGATTCCCCATTCTGCACTCCCGAGCAGTACAAGGAATGTGCAGAACCAGCACTGGGTGAGTCCAGCCACCGGCATGAGGTCCACCGTCACTGGTTTCAGTAAAACGGGCAGATAACAGGCCCGAGACATCTCGCCTCTTTGTATTTGCGCGTACGAGCTTTTCTCACTGGCTCTCACTGCTTACCGCCTGAGGCACTGGCATATCTACAGCTCACTGAATGCATAGTAACTTCACATCTGCAGGTAGCCACGGCTGTGGACTTGTCCCGAGACCTGAAATTGCTTTCATTGAAAGAATCATGAGGTGTATGAGGTCCCTCCAACAGCTTAATATATTTTTATCAAGCACCTTGGAGCAGTATCACAACAATCTTTGGCATAATTAGCCAGCTGGTCAGGGAAATGCATTTTGGATGCAATATTGTAAACGAGCTGCAGATGCGTCGATTACACTATGAACCCCCCCCAATATCGATTTGGCAAAAGAAAGAAAGAATTAATGCTGGATAGAATTAATGATTCTATCCAGCAGGGGATGTATGGAATTTTGGATACAAACCAAATTCCTTGCATTTTCTGATTCAATATATACTAAAGAAAAACTCCATCAATAGCCCGTAACCTCCCATGCGCCATCATTGTCCCGCCCACATCCCGGCTGATTGGCTGTTGACTCTATTATTATTTACCATTCCACATGCATCGCCCAGCCTCTCCCGGAGACAGAAATTCAAAAAACGTGCTGCTGACACTCTCTCCCAGCGGACGGCCCACCGCAGTCCATGCATGAGAAACAGTCACCCCCCCTCCCCCCGTTCCCCCAGGAGTTATTTTGTCCCTTGTGGATTTTTGTTTTTCCACCTTTCTGCCCATCGCAGGCGGCCTAACGTGGACATTAACAATTTATGGTCGAGTGAGTGCGGCTTCTCTATTCTGTATTCATTACCGCGTTGTTAAGGCTGGCCAGTTCCTCTGCCTTAAAGCTTCCTGGATGCTCATGAAAGTCAGATTAGACGGGGATCAGAGCGTTTATTTGCATCCGTGTCCTTTATTCCAAACGGCTTCCCTTGGGCTGTAGCTATAAGTCCTCCTCGTTGTCAAATTAACATGTGGATTTAGGCCCCCGCTGGGCAAATCTTGTGCACTGGCTACCCCCCACCCCCCGACTACAGAGTGTAGTTTTGACGGAGCACCTCCGAACAGGCATAGTCCTCATTTAACTTGCTGCTGGTTTGCTTTGGGTCTTCGTAAAGCCTCGATGCATCTGGCAGCTATGTAGCTATGGAAATTTCACAATGCATTTCTTGTACTGGTTATGCTCAAATATCGCTAGCCTGCAGGCGAATGAATCGATTAAGCCGTACAATGAAGCGAAGCGCTCTCCGAAATGTGCCAGATACCGGAGGTGGGTAATGTAGTGTTTAAGGACGGGGATTCGTAACCCAGAGATAGCTGGCTGAGGTCTGAGGAAGGGTTTCGCTTAGACATCCTTTGGCAAAACGCCTAACCTTAATATATCCAGCTGTTTAAATTGATTTTTTTGCATTAAAATTGGCTAAAAATGCATTTGGCTGCCTGCGGATAATGATTATCTGCCTCCCCACTGATTGCGAACTGGAGTGCAGTGAAAGACGCTGTGAGTTTGTTACAGCTGGCAGTGCCGTTCCCAGTCCCTCACAGGAGCAGGATTATCGTTCATGTTTAACCACAAGGGGCACCAAAATTTGAATACCCAACAGATTCAGGAAACACCCCAAGAGAGTAAATCTGGGATCAAAGCACAGTTAGTCTTTGCAGAAGGCGGACAATCTGAGTTTCAAAACTGAAAATTGAATATTTTGCAATGTAGAGACATTCACAGTCCTCAAATTTATTTCTGTAGACAGATACCATCAGTAATAACCGAATGGTTTCTGTTTTGGCTGTTTTTTCATTTCCCCCTCAGTTCTATGATCCTGGCCTTGTCGTTTTATATGCCGGTTTATCATCCTCAGTCCCCCTATGAAACGAAAAAAATCTGTCAGCGACAGTGTCAACCTTTCATCATCAGGCAAATGTCGGTCTCGAGAACTAATGTAACTTCGGCCGTAGCAGACGAGCGCCGTGGGGGATAGCAAGGACAAGGCAATTACTGTGTATCAGCAGGCAGTTTTGCATATTACTGGAAGGACGCCACTGCAGAGATGAGTTCTCGTGCACTTCTTCATGGGAGCTAACAGTAGGGAAAGTCTCAAAAGCTAAAGTCTACCAGAGTTATGTTATATCATCCAGAAGCAGCTGAAAATTCCCTCGGTGTGTGGTCCTGTTTGAATAATGACAGCATTTAATGACCTCACCGCCGTAAGGTATATCGTTTACAAACCAGCTAGAAAGTTACAGTAATCTTCTTAACCATTCAGCCTGTCTCTTGCCTAGCCAGTATGGGACACAAGTCAGGGGACATCCTAGACAGGGTGCCAGAATTGCCAAAACACCATTTTAACAATGTCCTGCATGCTGTTTTTGAGATTTTGATAGCCTGAATCAACATTTGAATGATTTGACACTCAGAAAAACTACATGAGGATTACCATAGTGATGGTTGCTATGACAATGTCAAATTTCAGTCAATTTATAAGACATTCTTTTGTGAACAGAAGCATAAACCAATTACTGTTCTGACAAATGGGAGTCTGAATTTTTTTGCCGCCTAGTTGGTCAACTAACTGTAAACAACGGGAAAAGGTGCTTCACAATCTTAAAAAAAATAGCTATTTCCCTCTCCAGATACCAGAATATCTAATAAGTGAGATAAGGAAACTGAAAGAGCAAACATGCCTCTGATACGCTTATGCAGAGATATAAATCGCCATCTCTTGTTAGAAGAAACACCGTTAGGAAGTAGACGCTTGTGATACGGAGAGGTCACTTCAGGCCTAATGTCAGATCGTTCGAGCGGAGAGTCATCCAGTGATAAGCAACCCATGGGGAAGCAGACTAGCTATCAGCAAATTAGGCGGATTTATCTGTGTCAAATATCTGATGGATTTGCAAAGGAGGGAGGGGTGGGTAATGTGAGCCTTTCAGACGCTAATACTGTCCTGGGAATGATCAATCGTACCTCACCTTATTTTAAAGCTACCTTTAACAGAGGGATCTAGTTTTATCTGGTCAATTAACATATTTTACCATGTTTTTCCCAGCATTGAAATAGATTTATTTTCCGATCGGTATTACAGTATTACAAATGCCACTATATCGGATACAATGGGAAACGCTCCATTATCGGCTTAGTCTTCATTATGTATTTTTTTATTATCATAGGCAATAAAGGCGATTAAAATGGATATGCCTTTTAGTTGGAGAGACATCATGCATGTATAGTATCTGCAAGGGGAAGTCGCCAAACTTAACCAAAACCGACTGGGTGAAAGTATAGAAAACTTTGTAGCAGCTGTCGACATTTTTAAGAAGCGTTGTTTTTTTTTTCAATGGAAATCACCAGCGTATAAGGGGGGGGGGCGGTATTTTCAAATCTTTCCCTTTTCCCTCTTCTTGCCCTAATTCCTCATTCGCTTGGACGCCTCTCAGCGACCCTCTCCGAGAAGGAGAATACCAACTGCATCTGTCGAACCCCCTGTAACTTGACCCGGTACAACAAGGAGCTGTCTATGGTGAAGATCCCCAGCAAGACGTCGGCCAGGTACCTGGAGAAGCGCTTCAACAAGTCCGAAAAGTACATCGCGTGAGTGCCGCCGCTTCCGCATGTCTACACCGAAACGGAATATTGATTGTTTAATTAATAATAATAAAGATCATTATTCTGTATGAAGTTCAATTTCCAGTCATGGGTCCATTGTAATATATTGCTGTATAATGTCAAAAAATGATAAGCTAGAATTTCACTTTTTCCTTCATTGACGTGATCAAAATTAATCCTATAATAAGAAATTAATAATCCGAGTTATGTCTGACTTCTTAATGATTTCTTGACCATTTTGTTAGCAAGGTGTGGACATATTTAATAAAGGAATTATTTCCGATCCTTATCCGAATGCGCTTGACAGCTGAACTGTAAATTACGGTGATGCGGTTTTGCATAAATGCTTCATAAATTGTTCTATTTTTTTTTTTTTTATGATGCGGTTCTTGGATATAAATTTAATAATATGCAAATTTTGGGTAATAGCTTTATATAGAGGTGTTGTGAATGGGCTTCATTTGCCTGTGCAGAAGTGTCATTGTTCCCCTTCGGATAATTATTTTGCACATGTGCAGAATCGTGGGAGTGCCAGTGGCACAATGTCACCGCTAACGTCATATCGCCGTACCGCTAAGACGAGCTTCTGCGTGCGTGCATTCTAACAGGGAAGGAAATGGACAGCTGATAGCTGTGGATAATTGATTTCCTGCATGCTGGGAGACCCGTCAAATCGGCTGACAGAAGTTCTCCACCTTTTAATCAGCCTGTCTCCCTCATTTAGTGAAGGAGTCCCAAAGCACTGTGCTGTCTGTCTCTCTCAGACCTGTAGCCCTGTCCAGATGTAAGCGTCTCGTATTTTAATATACATAGACCGGTATTGATTTTTAAATACTGGGCAAATTGCAGTTTAGTCTCATTTGATGGGCTCTGGAGTTACTTCAGATCTGACTTTGGCGATTTCATTGGACGTGAAAATGCATGAATTATTGCACAAGAGAGGCTGTAAAGGCAGAACTGTATTTAGCTATGACTTAATGTATGGACTCCACAATACAATACCATGGATCTCATTGTACAGTACATCTCCTTGTCTGGTTCTCAAATCCCCATTAACCATGCAGTAGCTATCATGGCCAACCTTGTTCATTCTCTTTATGATGCATACTTGGATGTCCCCCATAATACCACCCCAGCCTCCTTTGTTCCAGACTGCAGAGACCTTTTATCTGATTTTAACCTGTCCTTCTCTAAGACTGTCTAATTCCTGGGTCGACCCTCACGAAATGAAGTGATGTTTTATTTGCCATGTGCACAAGTAACCAGAAATGCTTCTCTAAGGGCCTTGATCAAGGGCCCAACAGCGATAAGACTATTCTGCCAAGGACTGGACTTGAACCGATGACCTTCTGATCACAAGCACAGAGGCCTAAATCACCAAGCCCCCTCCCTTTATGAAGTGCGACGGTATCGATTCACCGCTGATGGTCTTAAAAGTAACTGTGACAATCAATAAAATATGTATTTGAGATCATCGAAAACATGCCAAGCAAAAAGGTACTTGTGGTTCAAGTGGCCTTAGCTGGACTTTTTTTGACCGTAAATATAATTATTGTTCACACTTGCACTCCTACCATAAAACATCCTATTTGACATAAGAAGCTGATGTTGCAGCTGCACCTCACTGGGTTCCAGCTTTTCAGTGAGACATCTGGCAGCGTAACACTCGCTGGCACCATGAGCGATTGGCTGTTTGCCCAGGTGCCTACCAAGCCCTTTAATGCAGGCCACCTTCTGTGTAAAATACCTTGTAACATGATCCCCTGTACTTCTTCGCTCTACAGGGACAACATCCTGGTCCTGGATGTGTTTTTCGAGGCCTTGAACTATGAGACCATAGAGCAGAAAAAGGCCTACGAAGTTGCCAGCTTGCTCGGTAAGAAGGGGGCGGGGGCAATTGTAGGATTTTTTAAAAGTGGAACAGGCATAAGAACAGGCAACCTTATCATTAGCCAATGGTAAGTTTTAAATCGATGAGTGACAGGGGAGAGGCTTATCAGGGGCCACGCCCCCTAGAGGCAGGTTTGGATATTTTTCTTTGTGGCTATAGGCAAGACAGCGAGGTGATGTGCTGGTTAATGCTGTCTTGTCAGGTGACATCGGGGGACAGATGGGACTGTTTATCGGCGCCAGCATCCTCACCATCCTGGAGCTCTTTGACTACGCGTACGAGGTCAGAAATCAGATCGGTGATATAGGGAATAAAACAGACTGTCAGATGAAGGAGTGGAAGGGAGCAAGGATATCAGTTTTCCCCTGGGGGGGGGGGGGTGCCCTACTCCTAGCCGATTTTTCTGCTCGGACATCAAACATACACTGAGGAATCATTGCCTCCAATGCACCAAAAATGCAAAGGCGGGCTATGAAAGAAACCTTTTTCATTTTTAATAAAATAGGCTCAGAGTTTAAAGGTTCCCCTTGACTGAAACTTCAAGTGTGGATGCTGTATCAACAACTTTCAAAACTACTTTTAAAGAAGAATACTTCTGTATTTTTCAATATATATATATATATATATATATATATATATATATACAGAATAGGCCTACTAAATATATAGTGTTGGGTTTTTCTGCACAGGAGATGAATTCCTGGTGATTATGCCGTTTACAAGGTATGAGCTGAAATTCGGCTCAGCCATAGTTTGGGGTTAGTTTTCTTAAAACCTTTTTTTAGTTTTTAAGTTTACAATCATGCCAATGATTTAAGAATGGGGTGAGTTTATAGTGAGGCAGCAAAACAAAATATGCCTAGAAAGAATTTCAATATATATCGTACATAATCACGGTCCTCGAGGTCCGAGCACTGCTGGTCTTCCAGCCTTCCTTTACCTGTCAGTCAGGTGTGACGCCTCTGACCAATCAGAATCAGTAATTATTAAACTATCTACCCGGGAGAACTAAAAACAAGGCCTGGATTTGGAATCAGGGTCCCGATTTGAAGAACCCTGATATAGTGGTTAGTTTTGCTATGGTATCATAATCAAGTATGGTCATGTGATTGCGTCCTTCCAACTGCTCGTAAAAGTTATGAGCTGCTCTGTTCTTTGCCGTCAGGTAATAAAAGACAGACTGTTGGACATGTTGAGCCGGGAGGAAGAGGAAGGTAGCCGGGGAGAGGAAGTGGTAAGATAAAACGTGCCATTAATATAATTCTTTTTAAAAAAATGAAGATTCTGGAATTCAGATTGGACTGACTGGCAAATCTGTTTGTCTTTATGCACCAGAGCACTTGTGACCCTATGGTGAACCATTCGGAAGCAATCAGCCACACAGTCAGCGTGCCGCTGCAGACCACACTGGGGACACTGGAGGAGATTGCCTGCTAACAGCGTTAAGGGCTGTGTCTCGACCCCTCAGCTTTGGCCCCCTTACCCTGGAGACGGGGGACAGCAGGGTACGCATGCCAGGCACTGAACAGACACAATGGCATACAGTAGGCACAATAGACTTGGGGACCGAGTTGGTGCCAAATTTATTTTTTTCGTGTGTGTCCCTTTTCGACGTTCAGCACAAATGGGGACTGGGGCCTTGTCTCCTCCAGTCTGCTGCCCCGCTGGTGATGGAGCGAAGGGAACATTCTGCTCCTCCGCTCATTCCCCCCGACTGTGACTCATCCTGGACCCTACCAAAAACGGGACGGGGGGGAGGGAGGGACGCAATCTGTACAGACGTTTTTGTGTATACGAGTCACCTGTGCCGTTCGACACAGTTCACAGCCTACTGCCAGACGTACATCGTAAACTGTCCGACATGCATGTCTGTTATTTGGATACTGTTTTTACTGATGCCATGACTCTTGTGTTGCTTATCTTGCACTGTCCCCCTGCCCCCCTCCCCCATGACAGTATAGCGACCCAAGTGAGGTATGCTAGGCTTTTGAGGTCAATCTTGCCAAGCAGGTGGATCTGCAGTGGGGAGGGCAGCAGCCTGTCAATATACCATCATAAACAGCTTTCCGTGTTAATTAAATGGCATGTGCTGTGAGCTTCGTGTGTCGTCCGGGAGTTACACCTATTTCTAGTCACGGAGTTTCGTTCACCGTCAGCCGCCTCCGTGCCACCATAAGATCTGCAGCTGAAGGAACGCTGGACGAAACCACAAGGGTGTGGAGGTAGAGTGAGTGTGGACAAGCAGCCACAACAGAGGTCAGCGTTGGGCGGTGGGGTGACAACTTCCTCTGAGAGGCACCCACACACCAGAGGCTGTAGATCAGCTTTTAATAACCACCTCCCTCTCCAAGCTCCTCAACTAAACATACATATGCTCCCACACGAGCTAGATAATCACCAAAAAGGCAGTAGCATGTCCATTTTGTTTCAGCACATTCTTACATCCTCAGCGTACTAATGACTTATATTTCTGGAAATTTCCATTTATAGCATCCCGTTTATTCTTCCTTCAACCTGACATAAAAATTTCTTCATCGTGCTTCTATCTGAGTAGTTATAAGGCGACCTCACTTTTGTGTTGCCTTTTGCTGTTTGACATTGCAACAATGGTGAACTGTTCTGAAACGAGGACTAACGTGGATTGCTAAAACACACATCAAGCCGCCATCCCGTACCCTGCGCTTGCATGGTGGAGAGATCGGCATGCAGATGCAGTCCCCAATCCTGGGATTAAGGAACCCTGACTTTACACGGTGTAAATGAAAACACATTGGTTTGTTTTTACTCCTATTAAAACGGTGGTCTTATATAATCGGTGAAAGCAGGCAGTCAACAGTAAGATCCTGAAAAAGCATTTACGCCAATACAAATAACGTTTCCCGTATCATATGGACCCCACAAATTAGTATGATTGAACAGCAAATGTGCAATATTTCCATTTCTCCATCAGAGATGAATATCAGGTGTAATACACAGAATATTAAGAACGGTTATTGTAGATTTTCTCTTTCTGCTGATCATTGGTTTAACGAAAAAATAATAATTATATTAAAAAAAACAAACCAGAGGTATGGCTCTAGGCAGCCAACAGTAGCTAGGTCAAGAGTCAACAAATACGATCAGCTAGCTAATTCAGGGTGACAGTACATCGTCTTTTTCCTATACTTGTTCTCTTTTTGGGGACAGAAATATGCTTGAAATGTCCATGATTTTACTTTGTTTCATGTTGACATTTGCTTTCTACAGTCAGGATGCTGTATGTGTATTTGCCTCGCCTCTCTTTGCGTTCTGTCCACACTGTCCTGTTTTTCAAAGCAAAATATCGTCATCCTAGCTAATTTTAGCTAGCCAACAAGTGAAAGCTTACCTTATAGTTAATTAGTTTGTTCCTGTGAGTGGGGGGAAGATAGTTTGATGGCAAGATTTGTTATTTCCCACTTATGTATACTATCCATGCAGTACATGTACTGTACATGGGAGAGCAGATTTTTCGTTGGTGTGGGACCATCCATAATGTTTGCATCTAGGTCACTGGGCACACCGAAGGTGACTCACTGTTCAAGCAGAACCACAAAACTGTAAAAGGAGATGATCCCAGTCGGTGAAATGCTGAGTGTCAACGCCCTCACCAGTTATGTGTTATATAAAAAATGGTGCATCTTTTTTTAGTCAGAAGCTGGCACCAGGAGCAGGAACATTCGATACGCTAAAATTTCCGGGATTGATTCGAAGACACTCAATGTTTGGTAACGATAACGATGATTCATAGCTTAATATCAGGCTTAACATCTAGAGGCTAAACTCAATGTAAAATTAATGATCTCCTCTGTTTCAGCACCTCATCTAAGTTCATTAAAACCAGATATCAAACCTTCATCTTATCAGGATTATGCTCATGTGTATGATAAATAGTCCCCCAACTCATAGCCTGAACATTACAGTATAAGTCTGGGTTTTCATGGCCTTGCAATTAGCAAGTTGTTGATGGAACTATGTCATGTAACAACTGTTCGTGTCATTAAGATGCCCACATGCCTATTGGCTGACAATTTATGTCGGAAACTGTAAAACGCTACATGGCCGTTCCAATTTCATGTTCCCTATGGTTAGTGTAACTAGCCAATTAACTTTTGAGAGTGTAAACAATCTAATATATTTTCCTGTAACTTACCTGCAACTGTGGCCAAGCAATGTGATGGGGATTCTTTACTGTTGACGCTGTCATGTTATTTAAGAAGAAAACTGGATCGATCCGGGCACTGCATCCACATCTCGCCCTCGTTTCCTTCTCAGCGTGATCGCTGCCGCTCCAGATCGGTAATTGGACTGTTTCACCCTGTCAGTGTTTTCTCACTGTACAAACATGTTAATAAATGCACATATCAAGTAGTTCTTGTGTGTCTTTCCATTGTCACATGCAACACTTTTATATTTGAATGGAGTTCTCGGATCGTTACCGGCAATTAAAATTTTCAAGCATCAACAATAATGCCATATAACCAATAGGGAAGAATAATCGGGTGCAATTTTGATTTGTTAACGCCGTAGATGTAGATATCCCTGCCTTCAAGTCATGTTGGAAAAATCGTAAATACGAGATGAGAGCACGTGAACACCACCATAAAGTCGTATTTTCCAACGGGAAACTCATTACAACAATCATGGCGGAAGCAATGGATGCCTCCACTGTGAAAGGCAAATTATTCTGAAAGTAGTAAATTTTACGTGGCGTGTCATTGCAAAACTCTGAATTGTTTTGAATGTTGAGGAGTTTGTTATTAAACTGTGTGACCTGAAAAATGTTCAATCACCAAAATATGGCTCAATTCGTAGCACACTTACACAACAACAGGTATGGGGGTATCAATACCAAACCTAAACCTAACACTAGCATTAAGCCTAATAGCAATTCTAATCCTAGGTCTAATCTTAATGGAAACCCTAAGCCGAAATCTAACTCCAAACCTAATGGCAACCCTAACCCTAGCTCTAACCCTAAGCCTAGGCTTGGACATAGACTTCGGTCTAACTTTGAGTCTAAGTCAAAGTCTAAATGTAAGACCAGTATCTAAGCCTAAATCAAAGCCTAAATCTGACTTTCAGCTGTCTAAGCATATGCCTAACACTAAGCCTAGGCCTGGATATAGACTTCAGTCTAACTCTAAGTCTAAGTCAAAGTCTAAATGTAACCCCAACATCTAAGTCTAAGTCAAAGTCTAAAGCTGACTGTAAGTGGAGGTCTAACCCTATGCCTAACACTAAACCTAGTCATTTACATAGACTTAGATCTGACTTAAAAAGCTTAACTCAAATCCAAATCTGTAAATATACAGTGCTCACAGAAAATCTTTGGATGCTTAATTCTGTAAAAATGTTGCAAATTTAATGGTTTCATAACAAATGTCCATTGTCAAGCGATGTTTCTCTTTGACACAGACTTGGGAAATGTTCAGTCACCAAAATATGGCTCAACTGGTAAGATACATACACTAAAACGGGTGTGGGAGGGGCGTCCACACCAACCATAAACCTACCACAAGCACTAAACCTCATACCACATATCTGCACACATTCTCCACAGACATTTTCTTTTTATTAAGTCTAATTATATTTTTGACTGGCCCATTCAGTTCTCTTATTCCCATTTTGATATTAATTGGTGTTTTATGTTATTGCAGAGGTGTTACTAATTAAAAAGAACCCAGTGAGACTGCTTTTCAATTAACTTTTTAACTCAGAACTGTAAGAATTAAATAGTTTGGGTCTCAAACTATAATTTGGGTTTCAATTTATTACTATTTGAAGTGAATGTTTACTTCAAAGTACTGGTTGTTTCTAATGTGATATATTATTTTTTTGTAAACAAATGGATAAAGGGATGATTTTTGTTATAATACCAATAAATTTGCAATATTGTTTACTGAATTAAGTAAATGTCCCAAGACTTTCTGTGAGCACTGTATCTCAATTGGTAATATATTTACACTGTAGGGTGGAGAATGTCAATACCTATTTTATTTTTGGGTTTTGAGATAACCATTCAAAAGTGCGCCTTTTGCTATTTAACGTGTCTCTGTGAAAATACAAGTGAAACAGATAAGACGATTTAAGAGTGTGTTCCTTATCTTTCATTATGAATCTGCACGTTATAATGCACAGTTTGCCTCACTTCCCCACTAAAGCTAACAGCTAAATAGCTGTGAATATAATAACCAGCATACCCTCCTCTCATAATGAGCTGGGCACAATTGAAAAAAACAATCACAATTTACCAGTACATGGCGACGTATATTTCCTGTGAAAGTGTGTGCGAGATAACTAACTGAATTAAGCGAGTGAGATTTCAGTGGAGCTGTGACACAAAATGGCACCATTTAAAGGCTCTAAATTTAAACTGAAAGAACAGTGTTAAGTCAGCGCTAAAGAGGCCACCGGGGCGGCGTTAAGGACGTGCCTTTTGTGTTTAAACAGCGTCATTCCTTTTTATGTTACCGCAGCACCTGCTTTCTCAGCATTTCTGGTTTCTTCATCTGATGAAGGATCCTGGAGCCCCCTCGAGTCACCCCCTCCCCCACCCTCCAGTAAATATATTTTTGGCTTTTCACCTATTCAGAATTTCAGGGTTTTTTTTTTTAAGAATATGTTCCCTTCTGCATTCAGAGACATTTACAATTCTCTGTCGCCCCTGTATTCTGTCCAGGATATTCACAGATAGTTGCGTATTTAACCAAGAAATCCAGTGCAAGACTTTGATAAGACACCAATACAAAAAAAATCGTTCCATTCAATTTCAATTCATTTTGCGTTCAGTCTCTATTTGCTTCACATGTTCTCCTGTAATTTAACTGTTACAGCTAGAGAGAAATATTTTCTCTGTAATAATGTAAAAACAAGATTTGATATGCAGTACTGTGCAAAGGTCTTAGGCAGTCAAAGGAAGTGGTGTTTAAATGAGCTTCATAGTACTGTAAAACTATGCTATTTTGTCTCTCAAAGTGTAACAGCTTAGCCATTTCAAAACCTTTCCTAAAGGCACCTCAGTATCTACAACGACCCTCCAATACGCACATGCGTTTTTTTACTTGACCATTAGCACGCCATGTTTGGCTAATCAATACTTCATTGAGTTATTTAACTAATTAAGTTAATTAGTTAATTGAGCTGGTGGTGAAATTCAACAAATACATGGAATGGCCAAGGTGCCCCTGAGGAGAGGTTTGGGAACTGAAGCGATGTTCTTCTTTAACCATCCAAGAAGATATCAGTAACTTCTTGAAGAATAGAAGAATTTTTTAGTTAGTTTTACTGTGTTATTGTAAACTGGCGTATCTTCTAATGTTAAACTGTTTTTTTTTTCAGAGCAAATATACACACAATCTACACTACACTTACTATGACTGCATAGGACTTTTTCACAGAACAGTACATTTACTACTTCTGTCCACTATTCACATTTAACAATTCAGTTGTTGCTTCCCAGATTTGTTGCTCATTCCGCTTACCTTGCCTTACCTGAATTTACTAAGAACATCATTGTACCAGTTAGGATCGGACTGTACAAAACTGAAGCGTTTCTCTGAGCTAACAGAATCTGAGAACCTCAGAGTGGAGCATTCAAACCATGAACGTCAGCAATCTCATCAGGAGTCCTGCAAATGGGCTAGAATCCTCTTCCAGGCCCAGACTGGGCACATTTCCTTGCAGGAGCTGAAAAGGATGTACGGGGCTCAGAAAATGATATTGCTTCCCCTGGAAATGCCTCTCCTTCACTGCAGGTGATGATATAAGCTCCCCACTCATTGGAAATGTACTCTGCTAGAAATCAGTGTTTTTCAAATAGTTGATCGCAACCCAAAAGCACCTCCCCCCAGCCAAGCAAGCCTTTTTAGTTCGTTACTTAATGGCCAAGGAAAAATCCGGGTTCTGAGACTAAGCCTTTTAAGAACCTCGAGAAGATGAGAATCTTTATCGCGATTCAGGCCTCGTTTTAGCAAAACATCTTAAAACGTGTAACTCACAATTAATTTGGCCCCATCCTGCCGTTTTCGTAACTACAGTCCTGCCCAGCTCTCTGTCTTTGCTTGGCTTCCTAGGTAAGCTGATGTATGTTCCCGCCTCCGACAGCCAGGGTCATAAGATTCATGCGGCTGCTTAAAGAGATTAAGGCGGTACTGACCTGATCCCTCTGCTCCGGCCCCGGAATACATAAGTGATTCGCACTGCGTTTCTCCAGATCCAAACAGCATAAATCTCCATGCAGATTCACATCTCAAACATGCACGCCAGAGTTCCATATCCCTATATCTGACAAAGTCTTTTTCTTCAAATTTTGTGTTTTTTGTTTTTTTCTTTTTTCATTGTTTTAGAAATGAAAAGTTTCTAAATAGTCACACCGCAAAGTAAACACTTGCTCAGCATCTGTGGTAATTTGATATGTTTACTAGCCAAAAATGTGTAGAAATGTGATTATGGAGGCATAAAACTGACACTATTTACATGTAATGCCCTAATGAGCTGCAAAGAATCTCACAATTGAGTGTCTAATTCTGCGGCTCCCGATGAAGAAGGGGTGCACTGTACCTCCGGACACTGTTAAGAAACCAGCCCACTACTTCCTGATATTGAGAAACAGGGTCTTGGATGGCATCCAGGATCTCAAGAACCTCTTTAATACAGCTATTGCCAGAGCATGAAGCAGCTGTCAAGTGAAGGACTTCGCTGGCCGCTTTGAGGTCCCAGCCAACGCCATCTGACCGAGCAGCTCTTGACAAATGCTGACGATCACTTTGTTTCCTGGTAGCTGAGGCTCAAACGGTTGGGTCGGGTCACGAGAAACTGCGCGGTCACACTGCAGCAGTTCTGCTAGACTTTGTAAGGCGAGCTCTTACACAGCCCCCACACCGCGGCACTAATGGAGGGGTCACGCTAGGCCCATTCCCATATCCTGGCTCTCCTGTCCCCAGTCTGATAAGCGGTGACTCAGAAGGAGCGCTGGTACTAGAATATGGGGTCGACTGGAGTGTCAAAGCCACCCCTGGACCAGAAACTCCCTAGAGGTGCCTTCAGTGTTTGAGACGCTCATCTTGGATGACACAACATAAGCACATAAACCAGAGCACCTTCTTCCCACAGGAATGGCTGTGCCAAGCATTGACTAGGAAGGACAGAACTCCCTAAAGAAAAAAGGAATATGACCTTGATATCAGTCTGGTCATTGGGATTGGTGGTTTGCTGGAGGAAGAACACTTCAGGCCATAATAGTGCAGAAAATTCATGGCTACACAGAGGATCACCTTTATTCTCCAGTATGTTTTTGTTATCCTTCAGCTGAACAGAGTCCGAAAGATTATGTAAGAGCTCAGCAGCCTTTACAAGCACACCAGCACCTGCTAAAAGGGACAGAGACTAGGAGGATCTGAGGGCAGATCGAAGCAAGCGCTTGGTGGGGAGCTATAAACCACTCAAATGTGACTGAAGGTTGATGTTTATCACTTCTAGAGAGATCAGAGAATCACGACTGTTAGAACATGCTATCTAAATTATTTGAGAGGAGGCTATTGGAGGCACTTCCCTCTGAACCTCTCTGTTCATCATACTGCTTGTTGCCAGAGGGGGCTGACGTGATGAAAACCACACTAATAATCACCCGAGCCACACAGAGTTACCAGGACAGACCTCAGGTCACTTCCAGAGACTATCACCATTATTTACCTTCTACGCTGCTCTTCTTAAACCAGAGAAACCCACAATAAAAGGCGTTGACTGTGCACCCCTCTCTGGACAGGGTCTTCATAGGAAAGGTACTTTACTGCCCAGCACTGAACATACTTTTCAGGTGGGGTTACTGGGAAGGAACAAGAGCTGACCAGTCAAACACAAGCCTGAACCAGTTCCACAGAGCTCAAAATAACCTTCATCATCCTTTCCAGCACGTTCTTGAGGCCTACATTCTTGACAGCTAACAATGTTCAAACAAAGCAATGGACAGGACAGATACACACTCACAATATGGACATCAAATTGTAACAGGGGACAAACACAAAACTACCCACAACAACACACAGAGGAGGCATTCAGACCCCCAATCCTGCAGGTGTGAAGCAACAGCACTCCCCACTGAGTCACCATCTACCCAATAGCCGATCATTCTCTGGTTTATTTAGTTAACGGTAACTGAGCAAGTGTTGCACTTTACCTTGTTTGTATGAACATGAAACTCAACTCCCCTGCATGCGTACTCCAAACCTGCTTAATCTATGTAGGGCTGCGGGGGTGCAAGGCAGGGAATAACCCAGGATAGGGGGCCAACCCATCATACTGAAACTCATCCTAAATGTTAAATTAGCATGAGAAGTACCTCTCCGCCAATACCTCTCCTCGCTGATATGTTTCACTTTCCTGCAAAAAGAATTTTATTGCCCGAAAATGTTTGGAATTGCATTAAATTCAAGACAGATGACAGGAATATGCAAAGGCTTAATTTGAGACCATCTCCCTGAATTATATTACATTTTACGAGCGTATGAAGAGATAAAGAAGAACATCCTCGTCCATCAGGTGCTGAATGGTGGTCGGAGCACTGGGAGAACTGGCTGTTTTTTTTCTGCTGGAGATACTGTTCATTTACTGGGTTCTACCAACAAGGTCGGACCATTTTAATTAACGTGCCATTGCGTGTGATACACTTGTATACCCTCCCCCCATTAAAGCTATAGTCTGAAGCTGCCTGTTATGATTCCCCCCTCCAACTTGGTATTGTGGTATAATCCAATACATAGTTGTCATTAACACACAAAAGGCTGATGTGGTGTGTAATAATCTGCATAAGAAACTTTACCTTAGAGCGCGCCATTGGTCAAAGAAATGTCCACGTCTATGCAGGAGATTATTATCAGCAAAGCAGAGGCATGAAATAAAACAGCGGGGTGTTCAAGGTGGATCTGGAACCCTGGGGGATTTTGGGAAATTTGTGCAGTTTTCTTGTGTTTTCCCAAACATTTTTCTGAAGATTCACAATAAACGCTCTCTGCTCCCCTGCTTGATGGGGGCCTAATGCTCACATGCCCCTTTTTCACTCTATTACTCCCCCCTGTATACCTGCGGGGAAAAAAGTCAACAAACAAGTTGCTGTGGAGGTTGAAAGTTCAGGGGTACATTATTACTGATTACTAATGCCCAGTTCCTTAATAATGTGCAGATGCGCTCCATAATAACCTATATCTATGCCTTCTGCAGCAAACTATGGCTACAGACTGGCTAAATAAACAGCAACAGCCAGAATAGGACTTGAACTGGAGACTTTAAGTTAGATAAAGCAAAGCAGTGATGACTTCAAATATAACGGTCAGTCATGTCAACATTTTCTATTCATAAATTCTAAAGTTGTAAGCAAGTTCAACATATACCTCAGCTGCTAGCAATCAATGGATTTGATGCATGAAACAGCCAACAGCCTATCGGCCCTGAAATTGCTGATAAAAGCTGACCGCTAGCTAGAGGAGCCATTATAATGGAAAGACCTTCATCTCACAGCCATCATCACTTATGACAACGGCGCTGATTAACAGGAATATGCTGAAGGTCGATCACGCCAATCGAAATGTTCATTGTCTCTTGACAGGTAGCTGCTTAAATCAGGAGTTTTACCAAGACTTCTTTATTAAATAATTTTTGATTTCCAAATTAGGAGAACACAACTTTCCACATACAGACGCTCCCCAGGTTATGATGGTCCGTGCTATGATATTTTGACTTTACGATGGGTAAATGTTATTCACTTTCAGTACAGTATTCAATAAATTACATGCGATATTCAACATTCTATTGTAAAATAGGCTTTGTGTTAATGATTTTGTCCATGTATAGGCTAATGTGAGTGTTCTAAGCATGTTTAAGCTAGGCTATGCTATGATGTTTGTTAGGGTGGATGTCCTGTATTAAAATACATTTTCGCCTTATGACATTTTTGCCTTACGATAGGTTTATCGGAACGTAACCCCATCATGAACCTGAGAGTGTCTGTATTAATCAATCCATAAACATGTAGTTAAAAAAAAAAGTTTCCAGTATTTAGGCCTATTTCCGGAACATATTTCTGATCATATTCTAATTTATTCAAATGTGCATTTTTTTGTGCATTTTTTTGTGCATTTTTATTGCAACAAATACAGTACTGTTGAATCTATTTTAAAAGCAGCGGGACATTTACACATTTTGTGGCACAATGAAATTAAGTTTATATAACATAAACAGCCCATCCCTACAGAATTGTTCCAGAGAGCAGGGGGCAGAGGCGGTGTGATGCCTTTTATAAACCAAGAGCCAAAAAGAGATGCCTCTGGTGGAAAAATATCGCAAAGAACAGCCCTGATCTTCTCTGCACTCCCAGATACACCACCCTGCGCCAGATTCGATGGGCAACATGCATTTCAGTCCAACGGTGCAGCAAAACTGCCGTCACTTTCCAGACTGAACAGGGAAAAACCGAGGAGCCTCAAAAACAGCTCATGTCTGACAAGGTCTAAAGTATCACACGTCAGGAAGAACGTCTGCTTTTCCCCTGCTGCAGATATAGCTTCTAACAGAGGCCCTGCACACCTGACATTTGAATGTTGGTCAGAGTGTAAGATATTTATATTCTAGATATATGTTGCTTCGATTCGTGCTGACATTTTAAACATATACAGAATCTCCCATAGGCCTACATAAGAAAGGGGTACGACTGGAAATACAGTATATAAATCAGCGGCAAGTCAGCGATCAGCCTGCATCGCCTTGGCCTACCTTACCAATAAAGTATTTATGAAAGTTTTTTTTCCCGCCCAAACAACAATGAATTCATCTGCCCGTAAGTTTGAAATGCTAATAACGCGAAGAAGATAAATATTGACGGTCTCCCTGAAACGACCTTTGGCGTCCACGCAAGAGCATTATTAAAAGCAGCCCTCAGGAGTCAGATTGCCAAAAACTAAAAATTCGGAATATAAGAGATGGCCGGAGAGATGTATAGGTGTATAGGTACCGTACGCCCAGTTTCCCTGATCGGGTTGTATTAGGTAGCGGCGTTTCAAGCAAATATAAATGTCACTCATGGGTGCATCCCAGCCGTTATTTATTATGAAATTTGATGAAATCTCTAAGGAGGAGGGCGAGCCCAAAAAACGGCAGACTCTAAAAGTGCCCATTTTCTCTTAAAAGCCGCACCGACAGGAAGGTGAGTAACTGATTGCGGTGTTTTTAGTTGATTGCTAGTCCGTTTTATAAGTACATCGCGCCAGTTAATTCATGTTAGACACATCCGGTTTAAGATGCAACTGCAGGAATTTCTTTTTTTTATATTTCAGGATCATGTGTCCTGTATAAGAAAACAGGCAATGAAAACCGATAATAGTATTTTGCCAGATCGTGTTCTTGTAATGCAACAATACAGGGGTATTGAATGATGCTGCCTTTACGCCAGCACTATACAGCACTTTATCTTAACAATGTGAAACACTGAAAGGCACATTTAAGTTTACACAATTATTAAAATGATTTATATACAAACAAATATGAATAAAAGTAAAATGTGCACAATGTATAATATTATTGTATATTTCAATCGTAAAAAAGAATTTGTGTTTGCAATAGCTTTTGTTGCATACAAACGTTAACGTTGTATTTCTGCACCAGTTCTCACTGAAACAGATTTACCTCCCTGTGTTTCCCAGCTGTCAAGTCTGTCCTCCCCTTGCAAACTCTTACGGGCGTCTTTCTGTGCTTCCCAGACGGGCAATCCCCAGGACGTCCAGCAGGGGGCACACCTGAGCCATACATCAGGTTGTCTGTCCCCGGGGCTGTACGCCAGTCAGACTGCCAGGTACACCAAGCTGCTCCAGCTGGGCCGGTTTGCATTTGGAGGAACAGGAAGGCAACAGGCTGTAACAATAAACAGCAAATTAACATCGCTGCTGGCATTGGTTTGATTAGCAGACAATGCTATATGGAGGGGTAGACATCGTTTAAAAGATGTTGTGCCATTCTGAAAGAAAAAAAAAACGGCTTGCCTTTTGACCTACAGTATAAAGAATATCTTCAGAAATATAGTACTACCGGGGCAGTACATCAACTCAGCAGGTCGTGTTATCATCTCACTCTGGCATTGTGGATTCGATTTCCCACCCTCAGCTTCCCCCAGCACGCTTTCCATGTATTCATGAAACTTTCCTCCTGTAGTCCAAAACATTTCTGTAAATGACCCGCGAGTGTAAATGGTGTTGCATTCTGTCCAAGATTCAGCTCTGGATTCCCAGTATTGGCGTCAGGTTCACTGCAGTACTGTGCTGAATTAGTGCTTACGAAAGATGGACAGATGTAAGGATGGACGGACATAGTACTACTACGAAAGAAATATGCCCCTATCTCCTGGTCCAAAAAGTGCACATTTCAAACATCATATTTATTCCATCTTATATCATATTGAAAAAGACCACCCACGGTTCACCATTAAGCCGTGAAGGGATTCTACAATGATGCTAAATGGAATCAGATCATTATTGACATGTTTAATCCTGATTATACCTGACATTGTTTACACCGCAGTAGGCTAATTTAAAATAGCGTTACAGGGTGATACGGCCATGTCCTTACCTTTGACATTTTATTTGCTTTGAAGAAAAGCTATTTATTTAATCCCCCCTTTATTTGATTCTATTTCTTTGTAGTTTCTCCCACTATGGGTCAAAATAGAGACAGGAGAGCTTATCTTAATCTCCAACGTTCCTACGATTCTGTCAATTTTAAATTTCTGAATACAGTAATGTTGGCTGTACATGATTTTTATTTTAATCACATGCATTTCCATACATGTGTGAGTGCAACAGCTTAATGCAATAAGTTCTTCAAAGCTCAGAATGAAACATCAAACTCATCCTCTTGAAGACTGTTTTTATCGGCTTAAGCTGCTGTTTAGCGAACCTCAAATTCAAGATTCGGCAGGCGTTTCGCTTGAAAACCACTGTAGGACTTAAAAGGCCCGGATCAGCCCTAAAACCTTTATTTGCTATTGATTTGTGCTGTAATATTTTCTCATAGGACTGTAGCCCATACTTTAACATGAGGGATTAGACATGTTACTGACTTCATTATGCAGGCCAAGTTTACCGGGGCAATGATAAGACCCCTGTGTGAGACTTCACACAAATATGGAAATGAGGTAGTTTTTTAAAAGAAGACATTAATAAAAATGGTTATGATATCTGAAATTGAGTGTGGGGGTGTATGTGGTGTCATTAATGAGATTACTGCAGTCATGATGCAGCTGAGAATACGTACTGGGCATTATACCTAATACCCAGATGGCTTACCGTTAGAATAACTAGGGTGTCGTTTATAAAGGCCTCGTACAACCAATTTGTTTTGAAACATTCGTAAGCACATTCATACAATGATTTTCGGATTTTTAAAGTCACAACATAAACAAAACCCTGGAAATGTTCGCACATTTACGAATGGTTCGGAGCAGTCTTACGTACGTTTTGGAGGAAACAGAAAAGAACGACATCTAGAGGTCAGATGGAAATGTACACCCAACTTCAAAGTTGTATTTAGAATTTTTATGCGCTTGGTGAAAGGCCTATACCAATATACTGTATTTATAGCGTGTAATCAAAGTTAGATATGCACGTAGGCCTACTGACAAAGTAAGTACAAGTACCATCACGTGTGCACCCCCTTGTACAGTGAACCTTTCACATTCGCTGTTTCGGTTATTCGCGAGTTGGCCGTAATCAACTAAACGGGACTCTTTTCAGGGCTTGTGAAAGGTCGCAGAAACGTCACAGAAGATGCGTAAGTAAAAACAATACTGAAATAATCTGGGTCACATAAAATCATATAACATTAAATAGTAGTGATACATAACATTTGTTGTTGTAAGTGTATCTGAATATTAAGGTTCTTGCCTTGGCTACGCGGCGCATCTTTCTCTTGGCAACCAGCATCACTTACGTCATCTGTCTCTGTGATTGAAGTTTTGAAACCCAGCGCCGTTAGTTGTGCATTTTAATAATTAGTCCAAAATGTAGTTCTTCAGTGCGTACAGTAGTACATTTGTGCATAATTTAGTTTGTTTGTATATTATATACAAAGTCTCGATATAAAATAAATTTGACATGCAAGGCGTACAGTACAGTACAGTTTGTTTAGCTATTGGTAATAAGTAGACTTTTTATATTATCGCTCAGGCTAGCAGAATGTCATGGCTTGAATTAATCTAGTGGTTCCCAAGTATTATTCACGAAGTTTCACAATGGCGTGGATCTTCCGCCACTATAACCCTCGCGAATGTGAAGGGGATCCCTCCATTTCACCAACCACATAGAGAAGAGGGGCGCGGGTTTTAGATCCCGCTGTTGTTTTATTTCTGTCTTTGTCCGACTTAAGCTGACTGCATTAACAGCAGTGTAACGAAGTGTCAGAATATTTTAGGGCAGAATGCCCCTGACTGTAGTTTAAGAAACCGAAAGACAGGCTGTGTTTTCATGGTTATCACGCTGTTGATAGCTACCAATGATACAAAATAAATTCTGTAAAGTTTCTTGGTCATTCTGAATTTGCTGTCAGCACCCTGATATCAAACTGTCTTTCCACACCTATTCCTTGCAACACATGGGAGAAAGAGGAGAATATGAGTGAGAGTCAATCAGCAACAAGACTGTCATCCAGTGGGGGGTGCTAGAGATTCTTCGCACTCTCAACCAGTTGATGGATTAGAGATTGCATTACCTTCTCCAATATTCACAAAGCGGCAATCCTGCAAATCTCTCCCCCTGGGAGGTCATCATAAGTGTAAAATTATCTGTAACATGTCAAGCAACTGCCCCACAGCCTGCCATACTTCCTCTCTATAGACCTGGTCTGCATTGATAATCCTGGGATGAAGAGGATGATGGGTTTTTTTTAAGGCGTGAACAAGGGCTTTGGCTGCATTCTAACAAAGACCCTCGGCTCAGACCCCCCAAGTGCTTATGGGACTGTAAAGAACACAGTGACCTTTCAGGATCAGCCAATGATAAAGGCTCTTATTCATAACCATCTTTTGTGTGACTGCATCAAGGCTTTTAAAAATGGCTCTTGGGGCCAGGTTTTGTATTCTCCTGGCCTGCAGGATATAATCAGTTTTTTGAATCTTAAGAATAGCATTTCATTTGCCAATATGGTTATGACCCATATTTGCCTATTCCCTTACGCTTTGTCGACTCTGTGAGGCTGGTCTTTGTCATTATTTTGAAATGCTGAAGGCTGGATGTTAAGAAAATTATTGAGGCAAATGAAAACAGGTTCTGTATCTGATTATTCTGAAGGGCATCATCAACGCACGTGACAAATGCATGTCCACTAACTAAAATTTGCCATTTGTTGAATTGAGCTCTTATTAATAGATTTACAATGTAATATCTTGACCTTTGGCCACCAAACGTGGCTCCACAAGCACTATCACATGATTGGCCGGTCAGTCCTCCGGGTTCTGCTAATGATAAATTGCCACATATTCTTAAATGGGAACCCAACAGTTTGATAACAACCTGAGGGCAAGTCGTGGTTTGATCTGCACCAGGGAATTAATAAGTGAATAATTAGATTTCCCGCAATGTCTAAAGAGCTTCTACGCAAGCAGTGCAATGACAAAGGAGAAAATGGTGCCAAACCCCCCCCCCCCCCCATACACACACACACACACACA
>JAODJW010000118.1:810475-835652 GCA_026777045.1 Hyperopisus bebe | reverse complement strand
GTGGGGGGGGGGGGGGGGGGCACTTGGGATGATTTCCCTGGGGTTCTGGATCAAAGAGTGCAGCCACGCAGAGTCTGGCACTCGCCTGTTTGGAGGATGTGTGTGTGTGAGTGTGGGAGTAAGGTGCTATGTGGGTGGGGCTACTGACTGAACACAAACAAATCCGCCGCACACTATGGGCGGATGGAGCCGCCATGCCCAGCCAATCGCCTGGCAGGATACTCATCATCCAGCCTGCAGGTTCCTGCCAGGGTAGAGGGTGCTCACCAGATCAAGGGGCCCCTACAGGGATCTGAACAAAGGCCGAGCTAAAAGGTGGGGGCATCTCCATAACTGAATCACAAACATCTACTCACCATTTCCCAGTGTGCAGAGAGCAGATATACCCTTAGTGTCATAGACGCCATCTCCCGTCTTTCTAAATAGGTTACTGTGCATCAATGGGTTCATACGAGGCTACAGGAATCTATTATTATTCATCATCCTAGAAATCTATCTGGTTTGGCAAATCGGATTAAAACCTGACAATATATATATATGTGTGTGTATGTGTGTGTGTGTGTGTGTACAGAGCCTTCTGCAGTTCCCTGGAGAGCTCGTTACCTCCTAAAACGCTGCCAAGATTGTCGATAAAAAGGGCATCTGGCAGGAAGAAAGCGCGTGTTACCTGAAAAGGCCCCGTTTGGCGTGTCTCCGGCGGCGTGCCGGCGAGGGAAACCTCCAGCTGACTCCCCCCGACTTGACTTAAGACGACTTAGGAGAAGCAGGTCCCCTCAGCGGAGGGGTCAGCTCAGGGGCTGTCCGTGTCCCCCGCGCCCAGGACCGCCCCCGCTCAGGCGCCGGGCCTTAAAACGGACCAGCCATCTGTCGGACCTCGCGGCCCGGCAGTTTGACCGGCCCGCGTCTCGCCCGCTTCCCGTGCTCCATCTGAACGCCGCGCAATCTCACCCACCATCTGTTTCCCGAAAGCGACTTCGCAACGGGATGATCAGGAACCCCTCCTGACAAACGACAGAGCCTAATCCCACCTATCAGAGGGGAGACATCAGATGACAGCGATGCCGTCACCCGGGCGGTCCGATCCACTTCTTACCACCTTGAAAGCGATCTCAGGATCAGCTTTACCCCGTGCGCTGATAGCTACGCACTAGAAACTGTGGGCAATATAAAATGCGCTAATTAATCACCCATCCTACGAGCCAAAGGTATAAGAATATCTCTTCAGGCTTCAGTGGGTATTTAAGTATGTATCATACATTTTTGGCCAGGTAGTGTGACATGGATTTATAGAATTCAGATGAAGGATTTCATCCAAACTGCCGCCAAAAATGCAATGAGCTCAGTGCTGCTACAGCAGAGAAAGACAACTAGGTTAATAAAAATTCACTAAATGCAGTTTTAACTTCAGAGACCTTGGTGCAGCATACAAGCCAATTCGACAATGGAACTCTGAAGTACATTGATAAAAGCATATGAAACAAACTGGACTGATCTCCTAGGCAACCGCACAGAAAGCCCCCCCCAAGACTGAATGGAGATAATTAGACCTCATAACAACATGACCCAACCCAGGGGCCGCATCTTCTGTACGGCTGCTAGGGGACACTGATATGCTCCGTCTGCCCCAGCATGCATTAGCCGCTGGCAGAGGTTCTTGAAGGAGTCTTGTCGTCTGATATGGTCTGGTCTTTGGGTGATCAGATTAATTGTCTCAATTCCCCACTGAAGCAGAAAGGGCAGTGTCTTGCCAAGTCTGATAACATAAGGGGGGTTGTGTTTGGCTCAATGGGTTCAGACGATGTACCTCTGATCAGATGATCCATCCATTTTGTGTAACTGCTTGTCCTTTTCAGAGTCAAGGGGGGTCCAGAGCCTATCCCAGAGGCTACAGATACAAGGCAGGGAACAACCCAGGATGGGGCACCAACCCACCACAGGGTACCCACCACAGGGTACAAAGCAGGGAACAACCCAGGATGGGGCGCCAACCCATCAAGGGGCACAAGGCAGGGAACAACCCAGGATGGGGCGCCAACCCATCACAGGGCACAAGGCAGGAAATAACCCAGGATGGGGCGCCAACCTATCACGGGGAACAAAGCAGGGAACAACCCAGGATGGGGCACCAATCCATCACAGGGAACAAAGCAGGGAACAACCCAGGATGGGGCACCAATCCATCACAGGGCACACACTCTATTCACACCGACGGGCAATTTGGTAAGTCCAATTAACCTCAGAATATTTTTGTGCTGTGATGGGGAAACCAGAGAACCCAGTGGAAACCACAGGGAGAACTTGGGGAGAACATGGGGAGAACATGCAAACTCCACGCACAGAGCTATAGCAGAGACTCAAACTCAGGTCCCAGATGTGTCAGGGAACAGTGCTAACCACTATGCCACCATGGGACCAGAAGATCATAGGTTCAAAGCTCATTGTTGGTAGTGTGAATACATCATTGGGCTCGTAACCTGACTGATGTTGCCCCCAATTAGCCTCAGCATGTCTTTGGACTGTGGGGGGAAACCGGAGGAAACCCCACGACGACAACATGCAAACTCCACATTCATGGCACCCTCGTCCCAGAGGTGCAAGGCAACAGTGTGAACCACTGCCCCACCATGCCACCCTTACAAACACGGGCCTCCGCTAGGTAAACAATCTCAGATGTTGATCTTATGGAGCTGAAAATAAATTCTGTAAAAATGGTGCTTTCTGCGGAAGTGAGGCTGGGACAATGTCAGTGCATGACAGGTTTGGCAAGGTAGGTTACACGCAGATGTAAGTATGTGGGAGAATCCGGCATGGTCATTTTAACAGGTAGGCTGAAAAAGGAAACAAATATGCATTTGCAAAGATGCTGCCACCTCATGGACAAAACAAAGTATTACAACTTCCCTCATCCCACTGCAATTATAAATAACTAGTGTAATTTGCAACTGAAAATGGGTTTAAGGTACACAGTATAATGGGGTAGATCTTCCAGAAGAATATTCTCGATATTACGCACACTGATTCACTTTTAAGGTTGACGTGTCTTGATACTCCATGTGGGAGTTTGGAAATATTATTCGGAATTTTCGCAATAATGTATTTTTTTTTAAAAAAATCACATCCCAATAAGAGCAAAGTCAGGCCTGAGACTCCCTGCATTTCACAGGGTTTTAATTTGAACATTATCACTTTGTTGCTTTCGTCCCAAACACTGCAGGTCATTGGGCTGCTTTAACAGGGTAGAAGAGTCATTTGACAGAGGGAGACATGACAGGTGGTGCAGTGGTCAACACAGGGCTGTAACTACGATCCCTGAGAATAATAACACCAGCATACCAACCAAACGTAAATCAAATGTTCTGTGGGGGTTATGACACCCGGTCATGTGACCAGTGCTTAAAAGGAGGGAAACACCCATTGATTTAGATGAGCTACACCAGTGGTTCTCAACCTTTTTGCACAGCGATCCAATTGTTACCATGCCGGCTCAGACACGACCTGCACTTTACGCCAATCGATGCCTATCACACAAATCTGATTGGACGTGCCAGTGAATTTTAAATTAAGTACCTGTGGTTTGGCTTCTCGGATTGGTTGAATGTTCACTAGTTTTGCGCCAAACAGTTGCAGACCCAAGACCCCGTTTATACAGGTTAATTCTAGGATTGGGGCTGGGGAATCTCATCGTGGGTCAGCATAGGAGCTTACTGATTTTAAAATGCTTACATTTCCAACTCTGCCTGGCAACCTTTACAGATCTTTGGGTCACGACACATGGGTTGAGATTCCCTGAGCTATACCATTTCAGGGTTTTCAAATAAGATAAGTAATAATTCTGGGCAGTGCAGTGGTTAGCACTGTTGCCTCACACCTCTGGGACCTGGGTTTGAGTCTCCGCCTGGGTCACGTGTGTGGTGTTTGCATGTTGTCGTCGTGGGGTTTCCTCTGGGTTTCCCCCCACAGTCCAAAGATATACTGAGGCTAGTTGGAGTTGCTAAATTGCATGTGTGAGTGTGCCCTGTGATGGGCTGGCCCCCCATCCAGGGTTGTTCCATGCCTGTTGCTTCTGGGATAGGCTCTGGACCCCAACCCAGTAAGATAAGCGGGTTGGAAAATGGATGGGTAATTCTGGGCCCTTTATCTCTCTATTACACACTGGAATAACCCCATAGTGGTACCTGTGGGAGACTCACTAGCCTCTACGAGGATCTTCTTTGGGGTCTGATTGCATTTGGCTCAGTTACTGTCAGAATACACCATCTCCCAGATGAAGGTGGTTCAGGTTACCGGGTGGAAGACACTCAGCTGTTAAGGACACATCGATTTTCACGGCAGCGATCAAAGCGCCCTTACTGGGGTCCAGTTAGCGTGTAAACACTACACAGCCTGTGGTGAAAATGCAACAAGAGCCCAGCTCTTGCCCTGATTCTGTCAACAGCACCCACCCCCCCTACCCCCCCCCCCCCTCAGTTTTTTAAGTGGCTCTAGAGGAAGAGCTGTAATGTCAAACTTCACAAACGGTCGAGGAATTCCATCATCTCAGTTCCGTGTTAGATTCTTATAGCCTCCTCTTTTTGAGGATTCCATGGCAGTGATCATTGCTTTTTGCACTTTTGGTTTTCGCCATTTGTCATCACCAAGACAAAATGGATAAGTATCCACTGACAATTTACCACTTGTACTCGTCGTAACCCATTAAGCCAGAGGGATGTCTGTAGTTCAGTGGGTTAGACCTCTGCGCCTGTATTCAGATGGTTGACAGTTTGAATCCTGTGCCCAGCAGAGCAGCCATGAATCTGTTGGGCCTTTTAGATCCTAAAAGCTCCAAGGTTTGCTCTTAGTTCTATCTTTACCCCATCCAATTAGAAGTCATTAAATAGGAAGCAAAAAAAAAAGTCAGTCATTTTTATAGAGACGTTACACATGGAATGGGGTCAAACTGACCCCATGAATAATAGTAGGGTAACTGCATCTCTCAAGGGAGAAAAATGTGGGATATGGGGGAGAAAAGACACATTCCAAGGTACTTGTACAAATGGGAAATAAAGCCGTGTTTCGGTTACATGCCAATAAAGACACTTCCTTTTCCTAAGACCTTGTTTTGGTTCTTTTTTAATCTTTCCTTTCCACACCTTCGCTCCACCGCCGTTGACGATCTCCTGAGAAGAGAGGTGGTTGTGTTTCCCCAGGAAAGCGCTTTGCCGTCGTCTCAGACCACTGAAGCAAAAAGGATTATGAAGAAGAAAAAAAAAGAAAAGGACAAGTGTATCTGGCACCTATGAAGGCGAGCTGAGAGCAACTATAAATGGGAGGCCTAAGGAAATGCGAGAGAGAGACAGAGAGAGAGGGATAGGGAGAGAGAGAGAGAGAGAGAGAGACTTCCCAGGGCTTTATGGGAAAGCTTTCAAGCTGGGGGGGTGGGGACGCATAGGCCTTCCCAGTAATGGATATTTAATTGGATGCTCTAAGTGCTTTCAGTTTCCTGCCAGTGCTGCTGAAAGTCAGGACATCAGTCGGGGTAAGACAGCAAAAGATCCGACACAGTATAGCATCCAAGCCTGCAGATCGGCCCTTTTACAAGCCAGACTTACAGCTCACACATGTATTCTATGTGTTATACATCCCATAACTATGGATGCATGTATGATGCATGTAAGAGTATGAAGGGAAATTATAAAGGCGTGTCGATTGATTACAGTAAGGAAGTGTTTTCCAACCTGGGCCTAGGGGGCCTGCAGACAGTCCAAATTTTTGCTGCCTATCTGGGAGCTGGGAGGGAGCAAAAACGTGGACTGTCCGTGGGTCACCAAAGACCAGATGGGGAAACCCTTCCTTACCGTAATCAATCGACACGCCTTTATAATTTCCCTTCATACTCTTATAGAACATATTATCCCAATACACACTTGTAAAAGTGTAAAAGTGACGCAATACAACAAACAGATGTTAAACCCAAAAAAGAAAGGGCCCTTTTTATAATTCAAACCTCTTCAGGGGCAGAGAGATACCCAGTAGAGGCTTTATTACAGCTCATTACACCACAACTGAATCGACAGGGAGCATCTGTGGGACTTCTGTGAGGCAGGAGGGCGTACAAGGAGTAAAAAATATTGCGGCAATCCCAAATGAGGACAACTCCTGTCTGGCAGACGGGGCCGTGACAGGAAGTGGGCGTCAGGCCTGTCAGGCCCATAACAATGCTGACTGAGAGCTCCTTCATGCAGTATTTGCAGGTTATCAAAAATACCAAGGAGACGTCCCAGGGCATTGTGGGTAAATCCATATCTCAGCCACATGACACCGCCTTCACCATCACCACTACACCTGACACAACATTCGATCCTCTCTACTGAGCCACCGTGACAGCACGCCTCCTTCCGGGCCACCGGAGCAATCCCGATGAGTCCTGCCGCGTGCCAGTTCCTTAATCTTCCCCTCCATCTTCCCCGCCAGTGCCTGCAGTAGCGCATAGCTTGTCAGAGGCAAACTGTCAATCCCTAGGGCTTCAAAAAACTTACCAGTGGTAATGTATGGATTTCTAATACACTGCTGCTCTTTTCTCTTCTTGTATAACTGCACGTCAGATCGTTTCTCCCAAGAATGAACCATATGTAATAATAAAATGCTGAAATAAGACAAAAACACATTCATATACAAGACATTAATTACCATTCCTTCATGCGCAAACACAAATTAGACACACTGTGGATTTCTTTTCCGCCATTGAGCAAGAAAATATGCCAGACTACATTTTAATTTGCTGAACATTTTTTTCAAACCTGTTTTGTTAATAAAAAATGGTATTAGTGGAAAACTGTGAGCAGTGGTTTCTAACATACTAGTATTCCTTTCAAGGATTTCCCCAGCCTTATGGCTGACCAATGGATGGATGATGTCTAATACAGCAGTTTTGACATACTTCCTAAATTGCCACAACTGTCCAGGGTAGATCCATTTGCATTAACATACAGGCTAATCATTTATGAATCCAGTTATGTAGAACATGTCATAAGTACATTCTGGAAATTTGGAACTCCACCATTTCTGTCAGGGCCACCTTCCTCCCCAAAGCAACAACCAGTAGGAAAATTAAGACCTGCATTGAGAGAGACAGCTTCGGCACTGGGGAAGCAGCGTGCTTTCAGGGCAGCCCCAGAAAAGATACCTGCGGATGAATCAGCTCAACCTGACCGAGGTCCTCCTCTTTGCGATCTTGACAGCGTAAGAGACGGCTGAACTGAAGCACACTCCTTTGAGCGTTCCAGGTTGGGCTCACGCATAGCCACAATCAGCTACTAGGCCGACATCACTGTTCAAAGGAAGCTGAGGATTTCGGGGGAAGGCATAGCTATTTTTTGGGTCTTTTAGAAGAGAGATCCCAATGATTTCAGTGACAGCTACTGCAGCATCTATACTGAACCATTGATGGGATAAATGAGATCTCAAAATCCGGAGCAGACGGGACTCTCAGGTCGTATATTGAGTCAGATCCTGCATCCACGCTTCACTTTATTTCCCAGGAAGTGGTTCAGAACTTGCAAGAAAAACTGAGTTTTGAAGTCACATTTGTCTCATTAGTGAATATGCCCTGCCTTACAGCGCCCCCTATTGAAGGCTTAAATTACCCAGAGTGCATCGGGGGCCTCGTTGAGCATGGGATCCAAAAACAAGCAACTTGAGGAGCAGGTTCAGTCTGGGCCATGGCTACAGGGTCTGCATGCAAGCTTCACACGACTCATTTGATTATCTTTTAGCAATTAAAAGCATCGCATGCACACTTAATTTTCCAGTCAAATTCAATTGACTTCTAATAACAATAACTGATACTTCATTGATCCCCGTGGGAAAATTGTTTTGATGCCTCCCTGAACTTGCTCTTTGTAGAGTAAGTTGTCTGTGAAGAGCAGCCACCTGTAGCGGCACCCAGGGAGCTGGGGGTTAAGGGCCTTGCTGAAGGACCCGCAGATTACAGGCATACAGGCTTAGCCCACTGAGCCACACGCTGGGGCATGTATTCTGCATATATTCTAGGATAATATATGCAGTTTTGTTATTGCAAATTTAGTGCTGAATAAAAAAAAAAATCTTTTCAACATCACAGGAATCCCATGACTGTTTAATTTGGTAACCTATGAAGCAATGCTTCCCGTAAATCCTCAGCAAATATCGTTGGGGAACGTGACTGGAATCTTGCCATTCAGTGCGTTAACAGCTCTGAAGTCTGATTACAAGCGAGGTTAGAATATAGTGCCCCTTCCAGTGTTTCTCCTGATAATAGCTATCCTAGGTTTAGCTAAAATAAAGGGCTTGTTAACCAACACAATAACAAAAGTCTGTGATATAGACCAACTGCCCTTTATACTGATCCCTATGCTGTCCGCCATAACACTGTTTCTCATTATAATAACCACATGTTGACATGTCCTCATTCCATAAGCAACCAGAATTGAAAATAACGGCACTGGGGCGGCTGCAAATTGTCTTGATTTATTTCCTCATCAACTAACATTATACTCTGCAAAAAAAAGGCCTGCCCGACTTAAAAAGGTTTATGTACATTTAAAAAATAGAGCAACATCTTAGACCTTAAGCAAACAGTGCTTATGTACAGGAGAAATATGAAAATAACTCACATACATTGACTTTGACCCTAAGCACACATACATAGTTGGCACAACCAGAATAAACACTTTATGATAAGCTCAATGTTTCCTCCACGCCTTTTCAAGCAAACCACGATAACAGGCACACGTTAATCAGCAGCTCCCAGAAGACAAAGCCACAGGTCCAGAGCTCCGGCGAGGAATGCCCCAGCTTAGAGCCAGAAGACTGTCTGTCAGCTGAGGCGTTACGCTTACAAAAGGGCGGAAAATTCAATTAACTAAATGCACGACAGCAGCTAAATTACTTCCCTGCTTATCGGCAAGAAATTCAGTCATTCATACACAACAAACGGACATAATCAAATTATACATAAGAAGCAGTAGTAAAAAAATCAAATAAAATGGCCACCGCCCCCACAGACATAAAGCAGTGTGGAGAAATAAAAAAAAAATGTGAAAATGGTGACATCTTCTGGCTGAAACTGTGCATTGCATCTCATCGCATTCTCAGCACTGTACAGTGGCTCGAAAATACCTGTGCATATTGCGCGAGGCAAAAATATTCTTCATGGGTTACACAATTTACAAGCTGTTCCCTTAAATCACACTGGTAACAGGTGCCATTCAGTCTGAGTAACCTGTTAGTAAGGATCAATATTGGAGCCAGCCAGGTTGTTGGCCAAATACTCCTGGGTTTCGCTGGATTAGGACAGAAACCATTGATGCATCTGCTACTGTTTTTACACGCACTATCTACTGCCGTGAATGTATCATTTGAGGATGTGTCTTGGTATTGCGCGAGAGGAAAAGCAGGTCAGTCTGTGTCCATCTGAATATTCCCCTCCTGAATTTTAAAAATTAATAAAGAAAAAGCTATGTGGTTTTTTTCATTTCATCTGCAATAAAGTATGGATTTTGGTGACCTTGGATCAGGTATGAGTATCTTGAAGAGTTTTTCCCTTTGAAGGTCCTCATGTCTTCAGGGACAACACTGCTAGACTCCATCTAAAAGGAGAGGAGAGAGGACTCTAGATCTCAGAAAGGGCTTTCAAGATGAAAAGCTTTTCAGAAGCAAAGTTTTAGTGTTATGTCTGCTAAGTTACCAGTAGGTGGCAGAGGAGAGCCACCCTCTTGGACAGCCAGGCAATTTTAAAAGTTTCACCAGCAGGGGTTTGTAGGGGGTTACATTATTAATGCACAGTAGGTGAGGCAAAGCAAGCGAAGGGCAAGGGAGAGAGTTAGCAGCAGTGTAAAGACATCTCTGGATTTAGAAGACACCATTGATCAGACATGGGCAGGCAAACATCTCAAAAGCATAGTGAGAAAGCAAAGGTACTGCAAGGTATTCCAATCAACAATGTTCAATGACAATTCCTAAAGATCTAGCTCCTTACCGCGCCATTTCCATGCAACTTGCTGCCCAGCTCGGAGTCAGCATTGGCGCTCTCCATCATCTCTATTTGGGTCGGGTCCCAGATGCTGCTGGCCCGGGGAATGTGTGTGACATCCTGTTGTGGCCACACGGAGCTCATCTCATCAGACAGGTAAGGGCTGTTGTAACTGGACTTCGGCGGTGACCTTCTGAAAAGCAGAGGCCATAATCAGACCAAGTGACACCCCCAGACATCCACTGAAAGTGAAATCTAACCACGGTATGCATTCCTGATGGCCAAGCATTGTGCAACAGAACTGATGAAGGGTTTGGGCATCAAATATGAAGGATCTGTGTTGCCTCAGGGCTTGGATCATGTTTACACGGAGGTTTGTGAAAACATGTTGGACTGCATATGTTACACAAACTCTTAGCTTATAAATGCCACAGCCATTGTCTTCCAGGAAGCCAAAAGCGCAGCAAGCTGTCTCACGCTCATTAAACCTCTAATAACCTAGAGAACAAACCTCTTAGCTCCCCTGTGTTGAACTGCATGGTTCAGCAGTGATGGGAGACACAAGCTTCTAGACTTGATAGTGGGTGGGATTACCATCAGTCAATCACTGCCTGTTTTAACCCAATGGGAACTGATGATGCAACTAATGAGAAACAGGCAATCTGGCCAATGAATGATCCCATCCAATGATAATTCAACCCAAATTGGGTTTTACAGCTTCATTTCTTCCGTCGCTATGGTCCATGTGGATCAGTTGCCTGTAGGCCCTTGAGGACCTAAAGCAAACAGCCCTAATGTGTATAAGCTGATTCTGGAATGGCCTTTAGCCCCTGTGGTTGGTGTTTAGATGAGGGTGCGCTGTGAGGGCTGAGGAGAAAAGAAGTGATGGTCAAATGAAGGTTTATGAACCAATTTCTGTATCTATTGATGGTGCTCTTGGTTTGCTTTGGGACATGCATTGATCCGTTTTTTTTTTTAACAGAGAGTGCCATCTAGTGGTGTCAGAGAATACAGCTAATGGTTCATGAAACTTCATTTGACTATCTCTAGAGAACAGGATGGCTTGGGTCTCACCTCAGACAGTAACTGATGAAGGCCAGCAGAAGAATGAGAAACAGGCTGCCCAACACACAGGAGATCACCACCATGGCCAGCAGATATGCTGCAGGAAGATGATCATCAACATGCCTCAGCACCAATTTGAAACGCCCCATCAAATGGTCAATAAAACTCTTGGGATTTCCAGATCTTACTGGTGGTGATCAGGCTAAGATTCCAGGTATAGTACAGCACTTCTTCTACCATTTTACCATTCTGTTTTACACATCACCGTACCATGAACAAACCCTCTACGATGAGAGCATTCAGGCTTTCAACAATATTTAATATAAACTCCAGTATTAAGAGATTTGGTTGAAATCAGAAACTTACAGTCATGGCAGTTAAATCCACCGTAACCAAATGGGCACCTAAAGGGGGAACAGAGGAAAAACAACAGCAGGGTATGTTATACAGATGCCCTTATCCTTCACTTGTCTGAACTCTTCTAATTCCTGTATAGCTACATTAGAACACAAGAGAGCGCTAAAGCATAGTTTTCACAGAATCAATAACAAAACCAACGTTTAAACCTCATTATCATTATTACTGCAATGCTATTCGTTTAAAATATTTCAAGTGAAGGCCCCAAAGTAATTATACTATTTAGTAGACAAAATTATAGTATGTCGTATGTAATTTATAAAGCTACAAATTTACAGAATTAGGATGAGCAGTATTCATTGCAGCAAAGGGGCACAAAGAGATAACGCAGCATCAGAGGGTTGGGTCATGGGTTTTTCCAGTGGCGTGACAAAGATCTTCCAAAAAAAACAAAAGACACTGATATACTCACGGAACACACTTCCCGTTTTCTGATCTCTCACCACTGTGGCATGCTACGGAGATAAACCCGAGTTGGAGATATCACCGGGATGTGACATCACTGGGTATTGACCAAACTCTCAACATTTCTCTGGCTCAAGCACCAGAACTGGATCTGCCCCCCCTCCCACCACCCCCGCACTTCAGATAGAGGCTCTGTTTCCTCACGCTGTCCACAAAGCCCTTCTGAGTTACAGTGCTTCGAAAAATGTCTGCTTTCAAAATGGCTGAGCTTGCCAATAATCAAGGCAACAGGTCAAAATGAAATTTCTGCTTCCGATTTCACAGAACCAACGAATCAGACAACGAATGCCGAGCAAATGTACTGAATCATTAATTGCCATAGGTTCTATTTACTCATCAAACCCAGAGTATGCTCTGCTCTTGAAGAATCAGTGTCGTGGAATCAAAAGGGCTCGTAACTTGTCCTCTAATGAAACAGCTACAAAGCTGACCGATTGGACGATTGACAGGATGAAGGAATCACCTGCACAGGAGGTGTTGGAGTAGAGGGAGGGGATGTAGCCCCCCTTGCAGATGCACTTGGCGGTGCCATTGTCCTGAAATACGCAATTGGTCGTCTGGAGGTCACATGGGGCAAGCTCCTGTTTGCACAGGTCTGTGGCTGGGAGAGAAGGTGGGGGGGGGGGTCAGCATAATAAAGCAATCTGACTGTGGTAATTAGGGGCAGCACAGTGGTGCTGTGGCAGGGTTCAAATCTCAGCTCTGCTTCCATGCGTTGAAGGGATGTTCTCCCTGTGTTGTCGTGGGGTTTCCTCTGGGTTCTCCAATTTCTCCCACCCCCACCGTCCAAAAACACGCTGAGGCTAATTAGAGTTGGCAAAATGCCCGTAGGTGTAAATGTGTGTAAATGGGTCCTGCCATGGGTTGGTGCCCCCTCCTGGGTTATTTGCTTGCATCTATAGTTTCTGGGATAGGCCCCGGACCCCCTGTGACGCTGCATAGGACAAGCGGGTATAGAAATTGGATGGATTGTAGTAACGAAATCAGTCAGCCATTGGGAGAAAGGGAGTTCTGTGAAGTAGGGCTGACTGGTGAAAAGCGAAACTATTAACTAGGACCTCAAAGGTTTAGATGTAAGCTAATGTCGTGAAGGCCTATGCTTTTATTGACGGTGTCACATAGCCTCTGTGAGAGGAGATGCCAGCCCGGCAGTCAGAAGCGCATCCCACCACGCATGCCAAAAGGCTGCCTACCGTTGAAATGCGCCCAGGTCAGAAGGCCGCAATTTCCAGCACAGTCCTGGATGGCGGCATGTATGGCACCGATGGTGGACTGCTTGGTGGCGTTGGAGCCGAGCTTGAATATGTTGTCTACTGAGGCCACAACGCTCCCTTCTCTGAGACAAAAAGAGCACAAAAACCTTACGGAGAAGATTCATTATGGTGCTGTTTTGGTGGCATAAATCCTTAGAATATCTGTTTATGCTAACATAAACACATGCCCTAATATATAAATAAAATACCCATAAAATCATCTTTTTCCAAGCACTCACCTGAGTTCCTGGACAATGGTTTTTACATACCCAGGCTGGTCCATCAGAGCCTCCCCCAACTAATAATGATGGAGAAAAATTCACCGTTTTAAAATGCTAAGTTGCTCGTATAGTCCGAAGTAACTCCGACAATGATTCCCAAAGCACCCACCTCTTGTGAGATCATCGCCGCCATTTCCTGAAACGCCTGGGATGACCTGTTGCTCATTTCAGACTGAAACTCCAACGTTTTTATATGCAGGGTTCCTGGAAACACTCTAGCTGCAACAAAATGATTATATCTGCCTGAAAGCACCTGCATTTACAAATAGCAGGCCAATGCTACAAAGATATCTACACAGGAACTAATAATTAACCAATATATATTAACATAACACCATCATGCATTGTTCTCACCACCGTCCCCCACCACATACAGCTACTGTCTTATTCCTTTACTGTTTATCCGGGGAATTGTAAAGATTAGTGTACATAGCGTGATGGTTCCTCATTACTCACACTGAAAAGTAATGAAGATTTCCATACTGTGAACATTGTTTAGATTAGAGGAGTGCATCCATAGCTTGAGGGGTTACTGTGCAACAAAGGCTATCAAAGCTTTGCGTAAACCATAAAGGTGACCCAAAAAGGAGGTATGTTAAAGAGTAGGGGTCTACAATTTATAGTGAGAGCTACTTCTGCAAAGACATTAACCTTGGGAAGTATGTGTTTGGTACAATGCAAGATTTTATCAACCGGGGCAGGAGAGGCAATGATGAAACTTGTAGTCTCGGAAGAGTACTTATAGCAAACACGAGTATTTATAATAAATACAAGTACTCATGATAAATATGAGCACTTATAAGGATGCCGACTGAGTTAGCCAATTTTACTTTGTCTCAGACAGTCATTGACAAAATGAATTGTCCCCAACACAAATGTGTACAAGCAAAATAAAAAAAAAGAACAAAATTAACATAATCGATCCTATTTCTAAAACATGTTACGGAAACTTCTCACTGGCTCCCTGCAAGATACTAGTAGCTTGTGAGCGATGTGTCGGAGATGTCTGCTATTGGGTCACAGAGGGTCACTTCAGAGATTTCATCACTACCTTGGATGCAGCGCCCCCCGGAGAAGTACGACCCAGCCAGACAGAGGCAGCTGAAGCTGGTGATGAGCTCCAGACAGACGCTATTAAACGGACATGGATTCGAGGGACAGAAACCTGCCAAAAACCAAGAACGGTGACACATCATTAGTCTGAAAGTCTGAAGACTCTTTGCCCTTCACTGCCCTATAGTGCAGTCACTCCATCCTGCTCCTTAAAATCCATTATGTTTGTCTCCAACAGAAGACAGACTTGTCATATCTCAGATGCTGTCTTGCCGTCATATGTTTGAACCAGACACTTGAACCTGAAAAGCTCCAGTAAAACTTCCAGCTCAAGGGTGCCGCCAAGGGGGCAAAAGTGAGGACGATTGGTCCGGCCTGGGGGGCCCAATATGAGATGCTTTCATGTAGTCTAAAATCTCTAGTAACACCCCTTATCCAGCTGTATAAAATTGAAAGTGGATATAAGTGTCCGATCTCTGATAATCGTCATCAGGTATTGAAGTGCATAGCTAATTATCGAGAGTACTAACCATTATGAAAACTGGTAAGTTCGGCATGCATCTGAAATCCAGTCTGGCTTAATAGTGAGCAGTTAACCCTCATGTGGGAACTGCAACATGACAGTCTCTAGCCTGGGAGACCATTCCGGCTTTCGTTTGCTTACCGGCCCATGTAAGTCACAGGTAGTCTAACACAACAGTAAAACCATGCAGGTGTATATATAATACTGAACGCACTGTGAAAACTTCACTTTTTTATGCCCAAGGGGCCCATACTGTTGTCCTTCCTGGGACCTACAAGGAGACAATTTTGGTCCAACTTCGACAGCAATTCTCAAGTCAGCCTTCACATTATACTTCCGACCGACTTCACTGTCCTTGACCAGATGAAATTTCTTTCCATGTCTTTAATGCGCTTTCTCTTTGGTTGAGGCCCAGTAAAAACCACACAGCACGTACCTCCAGGTCTGACAGGAAGTCTGGTGGTGGTTGGTGCGGTAGTGGATCCGGTAACCGGCACAGTCGGACTACTGCTGCTTTGTTCGGGGACGCCCGTGTTGGTGATGGCCACCGACATCGTGGTCGCGGGGACTGTAGAGCTGGTGGATTGATCGCTCATCACAGTAGCCGTAGTGCTGGTGGCATCTGTCCAAATTATAAAGTTTCAAATTTTATCATCAGATGTTTCGAGGAACACAGAGAAATTCTTGCTCGTCGAAGTTTTATTTACACAAACTTGTTCTGAGGGCAGAAAGAAAAACGATTGGTACAGAAAGATAACCAATTAGATTGCAGGACCAATGCATCTGATTGGGTGATCCCACCTCTGCTCCAACCTAATTGGTTATCTCTCTGAAGCAATCATTTTTCATTCTGCCCTCAGAACACTTGTGTGTATGTAAAACTCCCATGAGCGAAAGTCTCATGCCACAGTTGCAGCGGAGGGGACAGGTGCATGGTGGGACAACAGGACAAACAACAGTGCAATAAGAGACATGAGAGTGCAAGACAAAAACACATAAAAATGCAACAGGTGGTGCAACGAGATGTGCAGGTACCTACAGAGGTAGTACAATACTGATAAAGCATGCATGCAATGCAATACATAATGAGTAAACAACTTCCTAAGAATATCCTAAGACAACACATAACAAAAGGCAATGAAAGATTCAAAGTATGATTTTCATCTAGATTACAACGACAGACAAGACATACACAATGTCCAGCTGGAAGCAACTGGGCAGGGAGGACATACCTGCAGGGGGACCAGTTGGACCTGCTACTGTTGTCACTGAAATTTCTGTCATGACCATGGATGTTTGATCTACAGGGGTACTCGTTGACTGGTTTGCGCTCATTTCACTGGTGCCTTGTCCCGGTGACTCAGTAACTGAGGTGCTTTCTAGTCCTTGAGTTGTAGCAGGACCTTGAGGGAAGGTTGTGTCGGTATCAATGGGAGATGTAGTGGATTTGTTGGGATTGTAGACAGAGGTCGTCACTGTTTCAGTTGATGTGCCAACAGGGGTGGAGAAGCCCGCTGCTGCAGTTACAGAGGATGCAACAGGAATATAGGCAGTATAATCTGAAGCTGGTGTGGAGAAATAATTTCCAGATGTTGGAAATGCTGTGAGATTATCAGAAAGGTTTGTCACTGTTTCCACAGTAAATTCCTTGGGGGTACTTTCAGGGATGGTGGAGTAGTTTTCTAGAGATGTAGAAGTTGATGTAGGCATATCAACAGTAGTTTTCATGGTCATATGATGAGAAGTTGCTACACTAGTGTCATAATGATTTTCTGGAGATGTAGAAGATGTGTGGTTATGAACAAGAGTTGTGGCCTCTTGCTGTGTGACCGGAGTGGAACATGGAACAGTGCTACTGTGGTCACCTTCTTGAGATGTTTGGGACACTCCTGGGTTATAGATAGTTGATGTGGCATTCACGATTGTGACCTGATTAGATGTAGTAGATTCATTCTTTGTCAAGGAAACGCCAGCTGTATTTGTGGACCTTGTAACAGCTTCCATGGTGGTCTGAAATGAAGTTCTTTCATAACCATCAGAGTTCATTTCAGGCGACAAAGACACAGTCTTATGTGGAGGGACCGTGATCGTTTCCATGGTGTTTAACTCTGTATTTGTCATGGCAGTGGAGTAAGTTTCTTCGGGTGTAGAAGGTACAATCGAGATATGGGCTGTAGCCGTTTCCATAGTAACGTGATTAGTGACAGGGTTGCTGAAGTTACTTTCAGATGTGGAAGCTGAGAAGAAACCAGAGGAAAGTTCTGGATCTGTTGTGACACTTTTGGCTGTCTTGGCGGGAACTGTGTCATTTTTTGTCAAGGAAATGGCAGCTGTATTTGTGGACCTTGTAACAGCTTCCATGGTGGTCTGAAATGAAGTTCTTTCATAACCATCAGAGTTCATTTCAGGCGACAAAGACACAGTCTTATGTGGAGGGACCGTGATCGTTTCCATGGTGTTTAACTCTGTATTTGTCATGGCAGTGGAGTAAGTTTCTTCGGGTGTAGAAGGTACAATCGAGATATGGGCTGTAGCCGTTTCCATAGTAACGTGATTAGTGACAGGGTTGCTGAAGTTACTTTCAGATGTAGAAGCTGAGAAGAAACCAGAGGAAAGTTTTGGATCTGTTGTGACGTTTTTGGGTGTCTTGGTGGGAACTGTGTCATTTTCTGAAGAGGTGCTAGAAACTAAGTGGTCATGAGTAGGATCTGTAATTTCTTCCACAGTGACTGAACTTGCCGTATCCTTAGGGGTACTGGTATTCAAATCAAAGCCGGGAGACACAGGAGATGTTGTACTAATGCGGACAGTAGTTGTTTCTATAGCAACATACTCAGAGGTACTCTTAATTTTAGTGACATTATTTTCTGGAGAAGTAGGAGACACTACGGGGCCATAGACAGCTGTTGTGACTACATCCATGGGGACCCAACTAGTGCTACTAACAGGACTGGAAGAGGTACTTCCTGGTGATATTGAGGATGCTAAAGAACTATGTTCAGACTCTGTGATCACATCCATTGAGACCCAATTAGAGGGAGTCACAGGGCTAGCAGAGCGAGTTTCTGTTAATGTCGAGGATGATACAGGGCTGTACCCATCAGTCAGTCCTGTCTCCATAGTGCCGTAGCCAGGGGGTGTAGCAGAGGTAACGGAATCCACTGAGACCTGGGCAGGCCGCACGGAAAACTGAGCAGAAGTGTCCGAGGTGGGTGGCCCAGACTGCACAGCGGTGTCTGTCAGCGCGGTCGATTCCGCTGGATCGCTAACGGAAATCGCCGTATTTATGTCCGTGGTCATTGGCGCTATGGAGAATAATCAGAAGTGATAACGTTAAAAACAAAACAAAACCAAGGGAAAATATACAACCATACTGGAAAAAGCATCTGCTTAGGGCTCTATCGCTTTAACAGGGCTGGCAATGAGGGCGAGACAGGGAAAGTCTTTAGGGGGGGCCCATGAGTATGTGAGCGTGGGTAAAGGTAGCTTTGGTTGGGGGGGGGGCATTTGGTTGAATTTTTCAGGGGTCCTGCCCTGTCTTTGTCTAGCCTTGTCACCTAATGATATAAACCACACTGGAATTCCAAATCTATAGTCCGTACTTTCCAACCGATTTAAGCTACACATTAATGGTCTCCTCTTTGATGATTTGAATCCTTTCTGAACACTCTTTACTGGCAAAAGTGAGGAACCAAATGACTGCGTTCTGTGTCAGACCTGGGGTAATTCTACAATTCAATCCCTTGGGGAGCAGGGGGGGGGGGGCTCAAAGTTTGCTGATTTTTGTACACATCTGTATGAAACGAGTAAGAAAATTCGAGACAGAGTTTGGTAAATGAATTTAGAAAAATACATGGGGAGCTGAGACCAAAAAATAGAGTGACTGAAGCAATCCGAAATAGGGTTCAGAAATGCTTATGCGCCGGCCCCAGAAAAAGGACGTGGTCCTCCTCAGACGCCCCCCGTCCCCATCGCAGCCACAGTCGAGTTCGTACAGCTCAACGTTAGATCGTTAGGCTATCAGGGAACCACCACCCATACCAACCCTGCCCTGAGATAAGATTAACCAGCCCCTATCACAGAAACTCCAACTTCAATTCACCCTTTTATTTGGCTCTCTCTCAAAGGCTCACAGGAAAATGCTCACATTCTGTGAAAGTATGAAGTGAGATTGTTTCAACTCAAATCACTATATTACACATTGTCACCGTGACCAGGTTCAGCGACAGGACGCAACGCTACAAAAGAAATATCTGATAGTTTGGTTCTTCATGTATATAATGCTTTGGAAATCTGACCGCTAAACCAGTGACTGACCCCTCCCTCCCTCCCCTCCCCCCGCATTAAGCTGCAATTGTTAAGATTTTCCCTGCACTTTATCTGCATCTTACGCTTATTTACTACACTGTGGTCTATTTGACATTTTGTACATATTTATTACTTTTTTGTTACTCGTTCTTATATCGCGTTGTGTTGTTGGTCCTCTTGTCCATCTTGTCCTGTATTACACTACAGTTGTCCTACTGCCCCCCCCACTGCCGAATTTCACTGTGCTCCACTGAAGACGTCGCAATAGAACGTGAAACATGACGTATTATCAATGCAAACTTGAAGCATTCATGAAGTCTAACCCTCCTGCGACAGCTCAATGGGTACAAAAACTCTGACAAGTCTATACGATGGAACGTATGACTGCCCTCTTACATCTAAAACTACCCACGTTCATGAGGTGAAGATGGACATGTGTTATTCCCTACCTTAGTTAAGACAGTCATATTCTACTTGATGTGTGGACTAAACAGGAATATGTTGGGTGATCCGTCCTTGTGCATCCTTATTCCATCTGTATGTATGTTATTCTATTTGTATGTAGCCTACAAATGTGCTGAATGGAGCCCAGATTCAGGGTGATTGATTTTGTTTCCTTTTATTCTGTTTTATACTGCTAAGTTTGCCTGCTAATATTTGTGCTATATGAACAAACACAAAAACTCCATCTGTCAATATTCTGTAGGCTAGAACACAAACCTTAAGCCTATAATTAGTGAACTATGCAATGGAAAAGTGTATGGAAATTAGGAAAAGCAAGTTTACCTATCTAGGGCATTTTCACAAAGTTGGGTAATTCAGGTCCAGTGAGTAGAAGTCCAGACCAGGATTTTGTTTCGACCAATCAGTTGAGCATAAAGAGTCACAGAGTACTCAGCTAGTTGGTTGAAACCAAATCCTGGTCTGGACTTTTACTCTCTGGACCTGAATTACCCAACCCTGCATTTTCAGGAGGGAAATGATAACATAGATACACAATGGTTGATTAATAACCACATATGGTCCAGTTAGACCAGGCTGAACTATGGCCCTGAGCCGTCTCATCAGGGGAATTGGGTCAAACTTAAGCAGCCACAGATCGAGCTGGGTAACAAACCTTTGATTGAAAACCACCGGCTAAGCCATCCTAGCCAAGTAGCTTACGCTAAAGACGGCCAAGGTACGGCATTGTCGACGTGACCTCACCGTCATGAGGACCACAATGAAGCTATTACAGAAAAACAGGCCAAAATTGGGCACTGAGATTAAAAGGGAAAAAGGCAGCGACTTTTCGCTTGACGACGACGATAGACTGATAGACGGAAACGGCACCTGTGCAGAACACTGTCGCAATCTTCGAGCGGTAGCTGCTACGTTTCTGCTTGTCCGTGTGATTCCTTCACTTGATAAATGAATAGGTTGCTAATCGATACTAAATTGAGCAGCACCGCAGGATAATGGAAGTTTTGAAAACAACAGGGGGAAAAAAAGAGTTCAGGCATCAGAGTTCTAGCTTTGGGAAGCAAAATATTCAGTAATGTACAAAAAAGCAGAGCATGGTTACTATGAAGATAAAAACTTTTTTCATTGCAGTACGAGAGTTAGCATTCAAGGTCAAAACTACAGCAAAGTGGATCCTACTGAATTACTACAGATTCATAACAGTGTTTTCTGTTAATCCAGGGTGCTTAAAGGCCAGATAACAGAGCCAGACCAAAAATAAGGGTGACGTGAAGTTCAAGACTGCCCCCCCCCCCTCCCCGCTTGTAGAGACACCCCCAGCTTTTGGAAAAGGCAGTATCAGGAGCTCCACCAGTGTCACACTGAGCCCCGGTGATCTGTCTCTTGGCAAACAATAGCGAGAAAACTGCTTTGGGATTCCTCCAGCTTTCGTGCTCGAGCAAAAACATGGACTGTCTGGGGTTCCCTGAGGACCGGGTTGAGAAACACTGGCTTAAAGTACCCAAAAGTGTATTAGTACAATGTTTCCCAACCCAGTCCTCGGGGGAACCCCAGACAGTCTACATTTTTGCTTCCTCCCAGCTCCCAGTCAATCAAGAACACTGAATACCTGGTACAGGTGCGGCGGATGCTGAGAGGAAGCAAAAACGTGGACTGTCTGGGGTTCCCCCGAGGACTGGGTTGGAAAACACTGTATTAGTAAACTGAAATACGCCTGACTGGACGTGAGGTGCCCGGGACGTGGCGGTAGGGATCTGAGAAGGCTCTTTGCTTCACTTCCTTCACTGCTCCCGCATTTTCTCACGTTTAGCCTCCAGCTATTGTTCCATACAGGTACTGCAGCATCGAGGGTCTGTCCGGCTACGGAGTGATCAAGGGTCTAGATTAGGTGTTCCGGCTGCGGACGCTGGGGGTTTGAGGGAGGGGTTCAACCCATGCGTTTTTATGACTCCTGACATATATGAGTTCTGGTCTCATCTGAAAAAAAAAGGAAGAAGCTAAACTTATTCAATCTGGCCCAGTGAACAATTTGCGTCTTCCTAGTGTAGAAAAACAACACCGTTAGGCTCTATGAAAAAGCCCACACCTGGGAGATCCCGTCTCGTAACACACCACCCAGCTGCCAAAAAACCATTCGACTGCGCCCAAGCCTTGCTGCGGTCACCATGGAAACGGCACCACAACACACCTGAGTGCTCAGCAGCCCGATGATTACTGAGGAAGCGACACCGGTGCTATCGGCCTCGACGTGACGACGGAACAACTTTCAGTCGACCTTCCCCTCCTTCCTCTATTGTGTTTTGCTTAAATCTCAGTCGTACTGGAAAATCCCAGCAGACTAATCCATGCAGTACAACAAGTTCAATGTCACAATAATCAATACACTATTATTTAGCGGGAGGTTTTATCCAGGAGGTATATTTTGGAGAAAACTGAGTGCTAAAGGTGCTAAACTGGGTGGGTCATTGGGGGTTAAAGGTCTTGCTGAGGGTTCCAACAGTAAAGCCACTCTGGGATTCGAACCAGCAACCTGCTGAAAAGGGACATGGCATTCCAGACCACTAAGCCACATACCACCCAAAAGGTGAAAAAACACATCTACGTTATAGATCAGACCATCTCTTCCAATGCCAATGCCTCTCAAGCAGACCTGGTCCCAGTACCTTCACCCTAACCCTCCTTTATAGGGACCAGTGGTCTTCACACCACCTGATTCAATGATTAGTGGACCTATCATAGGGTAGAAACCCCTAGAGACTCTTAAGCAACGTTGTGTTTCACAGACAAAGCATGTGACAGAAAACCAAATCCGGGACAGATGCACTGGGACTGTGGTGGATTGAACCTCAGTTGAACCTGGTACAAGAGCATTTCCTTAACTTCACTCTCTCTCTGCATCACCACGGCAACACGGTTCCACATGACAACAACGTATTCTGTCACAGTATGTTCAGCCCTGTTACCTTCCCAGCTGCCTCTCAGCTAATGTACAATGTCACAGGCCAAACTTCTGCGGCAGCTCAGCTGACGTGGGTGACGTGGACCTTTAATCTTTTCGGCTCGTGTTCCTTCTACAACGATCGAAAGAGTAATACAACAAATCAGATTCACACAGGTTGGCTTCCCCCCCGTGACAGATTGTAGCAGAATTAGTTCTGTAATTTCTTATCTTGGATAATGGTTAAATTGTTCATTTCTAAAAAGCACATCACATACGTGAACCAGATGACAACAGCGATACAAAGCCCATTGTTTTTCACAAAGTTGTTTAAGGTTATCAGCAGCTGAAAGAAAAATGTCTGATAAATTCTGATGTTGGAAAACAGGACATTACATTACGTTGACAGAAAGAGCCTCATTAAGTTTAACAGATCTATATGACATGTTTTCAGGGACTTTTAGTTTATGTTAAATGTTAGTTTCTTCACAAACAGAAAATCACATAATCATTTCTAAACTGATCACAACAGTCATCGAATACCGAGTGCTATGTTGGGACTGAACCCGCAAGCCTACAGGAACCTCTATCCTTCAACTTCGTGATGCTGATGTCTCTGGCCAACAAATCCCGGGGGGGGGGGAATACATACCTTTGAGAGTGCGGGGGTGGCTGAGCCAGAGGGTGGTCTTAAACGAGGGCCCAAGACTGTACAGAACATGACAACCCCTCTTTGGAGTTACGTCTATCTTAAAGGGGATTAGAGGACATTCCTGAAATAGTTCTGGCTGATGCGCAGTGTGGGAGAAAGCCCCGATTAACATATGCGAGGACAAGGGCCGATAACATGCTGGCTCCCACTCGATGAGCACATTTCAACGGCACAGTCGTATTCTAATATTACTGTCAGCAATGCTGGCCGGCATCCCTTTAAGACACATTTGTGATTAGTATTAACTATCAAGTAACCCGGCTCCTATTTATGTCCTGGTTCTTGTAAAAGCAATATTACACATACACGGCACAGTCTTCGTCTCTTAAAGACAATGTCCATTGGTGGATCTTGCAGTACTGCTCATTTCCATTAGGGGCAGAATCAACACAAGTCAAACGCAGGTGTTTCCCGTGGTTCGAGTTCACAGGTCACCCCGCGTCACCTATTCAAGTAAATCTAATAGGAATCCATCGCTCCTCACCCAACCCCTAAGACCACAGAAGACTGGGATCCCTACACAATATTACCAGAAAACAGTCCCACCCCTGAAAACAGTTTTCATAGTTGGTCTCTTTTATTTAAAGGGAACTAATACAGTAATACCGCTCGCTGTGACGTACGTCCTTGTTTGACCATGTTTAAAATGAGCTTCTTACCTGCCACTACAGCAATCCTCCTTGCCGCTAATTCTCTGTTAATTAAGACAGAGAATTAATTCTTGTTGCTAACTCAAGGCATGGAAGTTGGATACCCGGGTCAGCTCATCCTGTCATCAGCTGAGGGCATATCATGTCTGCAAGGGACCCATACTGGTTCCCTCTGAGGCTTGACTTAATAATTAAACAACATCTATAGTCAAAATGCTTCCCGGCGCAATTTTCAGGACAGACGTTCGTAGGTCTGCACACCTAGAAACATGACTTCAAGCTGTCGAGACCTGTAAAGAACTACACATTCTTTTCTCAACTGCCCAGGAAATTGAGTTGGCAAGCTTTGCTTCCGGATGCAGGGAGAATGTGCATATCGAGACAGCACCTCTGATCAAATGGAAACTGTCTTCTCTCATAACAATAAATGGACAAAATTGCAAAGACGATATCTGATTGCTAACCCCAGGCATCTTCAGGTGGCCTAGCTGTAGAGCAAGACCTAAAGGTTTCACATGTACAGGCTCATACAGTGACAAAGCTATTCATCCCTCATCTTTCCCTGGGGGAGGGGGGAAATATACCCAGGAAACATATGGTCAACCATACCCAGGGGTATCTGCTCTTCCCCAAGCCTGTAGAATAATATCCTTTTTAAACCCGGTCGAGAGAGTGCTTTTCCGGACAAGATTACAACCGTAATCCCACAAGACAGGAGGAAGGGCGGCCAAGAAAAAAACAGCACCACTCAGAAAAACAGACACCATAACGCCATGGAGTGCTTATGCTGGCCCCTGTAATATGGACCCGATTAGGAGAATTAGCGGGAATTATGCTAATGAGTGGGCAGGGCCTCCTTTCCCTATTGGCCCAGGCTAATCTAAAGCACCATCCACATTGGAGGGAGGCTTGATGGACAGGTTTATTTTTTAAACCCCAGAACATCCTCATCTACTAAGTAGACAGAAGCCTCTCTGCTTCCGGGATCATATGGGTCTAAATTTAAAAGATCTGGGTGATGAAACAATCATCTGGTGAAATAACGGATGCATGGACGGGGAG
>JAODJW010000118.1:779847-793522 GCA_026777045.1 Hyperopisus bebe | reverse complement strand
ATTTCCTCTTCATACCCGTCAATCAGGAGTGAGTGGTGGCTTGTTCTTTGCTCGTGGCGTGGATAGCAGGTGCTGGTATGCAGTGCTCGCAGATGTGGGGCTTGGAGCTAGGAGACAGGCTGTCCCCTTCACCATTCAGCAGGAGGGTCTGTGGGGACATGGGGTCAAAGGTCAGGGGTTCAGAGTTCATCCATTACTCACAAGGTCAGAGTCATGCAACATAACAGAGGCTTTTATGAATTTTTAAATACACAGGGAGACAGTGATCACTGAACGTCATGCATCTTTCAGCATCCCTCTCGGGAGCTGAACCAGCAACCTTCCAGTAACAAGTTATGCTACCATCTGCCGACCAACATTTACGGCATCAATCCCTCCCCGCATGCAAAAACACCAACAGCAGCAATCTCAATACGCCAGCTCGCTAGTCATTTCACAAAGTGAACACACGGGGGCGCCAGAACAGCCCGCCGGAGCGTCCGCACCTTGGAGTCACCACCACGCTTCTTCCTTGGCTTTCCTTCGTGTCCGTCCCCATTGGACTTCCGGCCCCTTCTTGCGGACGACTCTTTTATCAGCCTACCGGACAGCTGCAGGGAAGCGGGGGGGGGGGGGGGGGGGGGCACACACAGCATGCTGACTCAGGGCCAAGGGTTCGTTGTTCATGGGGCTCACACTGAAAAAGTCACTTCAGAGCCACTTAAGCCAATTTGCCATTAACACATGGAGCCCTCGTACTGGGGGGGGGGTCCAGTGCACACCCTTCACACACTGTAACCCCGGGGTTAATGCTGACGTTACAGCCGACGGAGGCCCGAAGAATCAAAGCGCTCGAGGATGCATACAGAGGGGAGTGGCTGGACATAGTTGTGCGAACCACCTTAAAAAACAACTTTATAAATCATCGTTTAACCGGGCGAGCGTCAGTGTGCCAGTGGCAAGCGTAAGGTGACGGCGACAACCGCGGTCATGGTGTTAGGTACGCAGCCGAGGCGTGTTCTGACGCCCGGGGCAGACGCGGCCGATGCCAAGTGTCCTTGGAGGAATGCCAGCGTGCTGGGACGACCAGGCCCGAGCCTGTTGTGCTGACAGAACGGAATTAAATGCATGCTTAGCGGACATGTGCATCCCGCATGCACACGTCCAATCAGATTCAGACCTGATTAAATGTGAGCCAATCCTTAAACATCATACATACATGTACACAGAACCAAATTCTCGAAGATTCTCAAGTGACCAGACTGACCCAATAGACTGGACCCCTAAGGCAGAAGGGGGTCCAGGTGTTGATCCAGACCAAAAAGCTTTTAGGCAAGCAATGGAAAAGAATGAATCTTAAATCTTAATATTATACCTTCAAAATAAAAAGTTAGCCATTTTTGGGTTCCTTATGACAGAAATCTGTATAAATTGGGGGGGGCTGTACTCCTTCTGATCAAATATAGCAGGTCATAAAGTTGTGTATTTGTGTATTTAAAATTAAACGCCACCAGTGCACACCAAGCCCACTGCATAAAGCGCCGAATGCCAATGCGCTGTAAATTCCAGTGATTCTTACCAGCTTCTTCGGCCGCCCGCCAAGCACCCGTGACCAACCAAGGCCTGGATATCATCTGAACCACGGGGCTGACGGTGGCACGGGATGTCGGACGGACTGACCAGAGAGCGTCAGGCGTCACCGGGCGGGACATACCCCGGGGTCTGTGAGGGGGGGGGGCTATTGCGCATGTGACTGGACAGAAGTGCACTGCATACAGTGACCCCCCCCCCACAGCCAGAGCAGACTGCGTTCCACAAGGAAAACCTCACCCGCATTACTGCCCCCCCCATCAAAGCCAAGTAGCCCCCCCCCCAAGTAAATACTAAAAATCAACGGCGTGCATCTGTGCTAAGCTTCCATTGAACATATAGCAGATTATCCAGATCGGTAAACTTTTTTTTTTTTTTTGGATGGATGGAGGGTCACACAGTGCCTCTAGCAACTGGGGGGTTAAGGGCCCCACACAGGGACCCAATGGTGATTCACTCTGTGGGGGTGAAGGGCCCCAATGGTGATTCACTCTGCCGAACCTGGGATTTGAATAAGCAACCTTCTGAGCAGAGCAACAGGAGTCTTAACTGACAAATATGAGCTGACCACCACCCCCAATTTTTTTTTTCTTTTTTACTTCTTTAAGTGATCCAGCACTGACACACTATGAGTACACTGGCCCCCACCCAAACTGCATCACTCTGAGGAGTGACATCCACCCCCCCCCCCCCTTTCCCAGGTCCTGTCGGCAGGTCTTACGTTCCCCAGGCTGAGGTCGTGCACCAGCAAGCTCTGGTGGTTGCCTAGCGACACCTCCAGCAGGTCGCCGCCCTTGGCCACGCCCCCCGGGTACAGCGGCAGACGGAAATCATGCTCAGTCAGTTTCTCCTGCTTGATGCCGGCGGCGTGTGCGTAGTCGACCCCGTCGGGCGAGTCGCGCTCCTTCTTCAGCACCATCTCAGGCGGCTGCAGCTCGTGGACGCCCGACTGCGTGGCCAGCCGTGTGAAGCTGGTGACGGGTGGCAGGTGGCTGAACATGATCATGCCCTGCGCAAAGTTAGGCTCCATGGCGCCGTTGCGCAGGAATTCGTTTCCGATCTTGTCTTGAATGATGCTCATGATGACGGCCAGGCACGGAAGACTAACTGGGGCCAACTCGTGCTATCCTGGGTGGTGGAAGAAAGGCATGGGGGAGACAGTTACTGGGGGATCAGAATTTTAGGTGGCAGCACCTAATAACCAGCAGTCACAAAAAAAATAAAAATACTATACTACAGAGCGTTGAACCATACTACCAAATATACTCAACTATACCACTGAGCATTCAACTATACTATTAGGATGAGTTCAAAATTCAGGGTCAGCATGTCTTAATTATGCCTACATCCCAATGGCTTAGTGTGTACAGGCCTTCCAGAAAGCAGTGCCCCTTCTCACACTACACACTGTCTCCGTGAGCAGAGGGTTCCGTAATTCATGTTTAAACGCATCACGCAGGCAGAGTTGACACCCGGCCACTTCGCTCCACGTCCTCCAAGGTGATCCGCATCCCGGACGAAAAAAGGGCAGGGATTTCGTCAACCACCCGACGGGGAAGAAGGAGACTTTCCGGATTAAGCCGTGTCACTTCCGCACCGCAGGAAGGTCGCGGGCGGGCATCTCGGTCGCGGCGTCGTGTCCCCTCGTCTCGCCAGGGCACCGGAGCTCCAGGCCCTCCCTCCGCCCGCTGGCCGGCACGGAACGCCGCTGACCGCGCAAAACGCCGCGCCGCGCTCCAGCCACCTCTGGCGCTCTTCCACGGCTAGGAAGAAGACAGGACTAAAGAGCTCCGGTTCCGCTACCGTTACTCCAAGCCGGTGTTTCGTTACATTCCAGCAGACAGTGACCGTGAGGCGCAGAACGCGAATAACGTCAATACGGAAAGAAACGAAGAAACCAGCGTCCCAGGCGGCTCATTACAGGAGGTGTCTGGTTTGCCTGAGGGAAATTCAAACCCTAACAAATTCTGAACAGCCCAACTACACCTGACTACACTGCTGCCTTTTGTTTTTTTGGACATGACCTCACACATATTGTGCAATCGACTGAGTTCATTAAAAGGCAATATTGGCAGATTAAAAATAAGGTTCTTGAACCCTTATTTTCCTTTCATGACAACCGGCTGATGTTTCCAAATGAAGCCTTACGGCTGTAAATATATATTATCAGAGGGCAATTTTAAATCATCCTGCGCTTCTTACAAATACATAAAATGCGCATAAACTGGATTAACGGTAGCGAAAGCAGCAGGAACTAGTGGAACAAGCCGGAGTTGTCAAAGTGAAGCCGGATAAAATCACGCAACACACGGCCGGTCTTTTTCGAAACAAGCAGCCCATGTCGATGCCTTTTTATGAATCACAGGAAGCCATCATCTATAATCTGCAAGACACTGGTTTGATTGTCAGACGTCCTGAATGGGGAAATTATTCCCGGATTAACGCCGAGCCGAACCAAAACGCGACGGAGGAGGTGAAAACATCTGTCCCTCTTTAATGCCCATTTAATTCAACGGCATGCATAAGCTTCCGCGGCGTGAATGAAAGGAAAACAGCCACCCGTCCAGTGGTATTTGTGAATCATTCAGCAGCGCCGATGGAGCGCAGGCTGCGTACGTGCAGTGGTACCGGGGATGTCGGCGCCGTCCGGCGGCGATGCCCCGCTGACATTTCAGAGGATGCGGACACCGGCTCTCTCCGTCCCTTCGGACGACTGTTGCGGGCCGGTGGGATTTAACATTTCCCGCAGGAATGCATGGAAATTTACAGCAATAACAGACAATGACATCACTTTTCTCGACCCCCCCGCGCTCCGCCTCGCCATAACCAAATAACCTTCACGCAATCCCAGAAGTGGCCGATGCGTCATTTAATCTGGATGCACAGTATCAGCGCAGAACGGATACAGAGCAACGCGCGACAATGCAACCGGATCCGATTCAAAGAAATTGGTCAGGGCACGTATTTTTCCGCTAATCCGGTCAATGTTAACTCCTTCCATACAACTTTCTTCCCCATTGCATCCAACCCCAGAGAATAAAACTCCAGGTCGGTTTCGCAGTTCAAAAACGAACGTTGATTTAGTTTAAACGCCATAGGTGAAACAATACAACGTCGGATCATACCAAGACAAACCAGCGTCGAAATTCAGGATGTCCAATATCGGCACCCCTTTCGTACCGACGAACAATGACAGTTTTAGGACATTAAAAGGTGGGAAGCTTCTGAAAACGGGACGACAATGAACCCCCCCGAAAGTGCAAAGGTGTCATGTGCGCATTAAAAAAAAAATCACGGAGGTGCAAGCCAGTTTGCTTGGCGTGTGAGTAGGATGGCGAGGAAAGTGGATCCCCTCTTTTTTTGTGGCGACCATCTCCAAGCGGAGTCCAGTGCCCAGATGATGCCTTTGACAAAAGCACGTTACCTCCCCAAACATCATCCGAGCAGAGGCCCTTTTGTGTAGCAAGCTGATCTTGCAATAAAAGGATGATGGTATAGCCTGCTATTAGCTACCCACTTGGCTATAACGCGAAACTGTGATTCTGATAATCGATTCAAAACGTGCTTTTAAATAAAGGCACCATCTATGAACGCAATTAAGTAAAATCGGTAATTTCGGCGTTCAGCTCACGATCTGCGGAAACCACATTTATCTATCCCCCGGACCGTTATGCATGCGTCCCGTTTCATTTTCCGCTTTATTAACAAAAGGCCTAGCTAGCTTCAGCGCGATGGCCGGCTATCCGGCCAGCCACACAACGAAATGGATTATTATGTTGTAAGGGGGAAACGGCATTCCCTCCGATCGCTCCGTATTTTCCATGATCTGGGGGGGGATCAGTAGGTACGATTGTTTTCTCCAGCGGTAGCATTTTGCATAGCGGGCAACTGCTCCTATTTCCCATCGAGCTGGGACTCATGGGCTCGAAAAGCCTGCATGCTCGTGAAAAAAAGATTAACCAGGCATTAATGCAGCGGCTCCGGCCAGTACCAAACCACAAGCCCCGGCGATCAAGCAGCGTCTGCAGAGCCAGCGGGACAACTGATGCCCGGCTCCGGCTGGGCGAGCGGCGCGCAGCTCCCCACATAAAGCAGCGCGTCTCGCTTTTGTCACTGCCTCCCTCCCCGCGATCGGAGCGTCTCCTCCCCGGGCGCCGGTCGGCTTTCCAGCCCCGCTTACCAGCGCATGACCACCGCCGGCCGCCTCCGTCCGCGTTACGCCTGCGAGTACTTGCGATCCCTATTTCTTTCTTTTCCTCCCGCGATCGCGCCTTCAAAGCCCAAACATTGTTCTCCCGCAGCTGCTACTCTCCTCCATCTTGTCTCGGCGCGGGGGATTATGGGTGCCGGCGGACGGGTCCTGCGAGGAGACAGGCGAGCGCCGCGATCCGGGGCAGGGGGGCAGTGCCCGACAGTGAACCGCGAGGAGCCTGGGACGGGAGCGGGGGGGCTTGGCGCTCAGCGGGTGGACACACGTAATTAGCAGAGCAGATGGGAATAATGTTTGTCTCATAGTTTTCTCCCAATTTATTTATTATTTCCCCGCTGTATGCTTTCGATTTCCATTTTCCAAATTTCTGCCTTAAAATAAGGTTATTCTCCTTACAAAGTGCCTGCGCGCAAAAGCACATTCCTTGCATCTTAATTTAAGGAACAAATAGGACAACTCACATCCTGTGTCGCGCAGGAAGTCGATTTTTAATAAAGTTCTTATTTTATGCAGCGAGAAACTGTGCCAAATTTAACCGAATTGACTGCTGAAATAGGCTCATTCTAATTAGTGCGACGCAGGTCTCAGGTGGATTGAGGTCTAAGCGTGGTACGGGGGTGATCTTTGAAAATAGAAGTGATCTAAAAACAACCAGCTTAAATCTAGCTGGGATCCTTTCAGATTTAGCATGTGTACCGATACTGCAGCCGGGCCTGACTGGAAGAATAAGACAGATGAAAGCTTACTTTCAGTACAATGAAGACCCCCCGCCCCAATCGCTTCCCTCCGCACTCCTCATTTCCCTGTCTAATGACTTAATTAATTCAGTGAGAAGGATGATTTAAATGGACACTGTGGAGTTAATGTCAAAAGGTCAGCGGGTTCTCCTGACGAGGGAATTTCGATGCCCCTTCAGTGTCGTTGGTAATAATCCACAGAGCTGCTGGTCGCCTTTTTGATAACACCCCTTATTCGGTGTGTTTAAATATGTATGTTTAAAATATTACATTGCAAAACCTCCCGGGTGTGTAAGGTATGAAAGATGTCATGAACTAAGTTAGAGACTGGTCACCCCCGAATTAAAAAGATTGTTGCAGCAAAATCAGTGTAAGTTTTTGTCATTTTGCTTTACTAGTATTTCAACAAATGTTGTATTATTAAAAATTACCCATAGTGCCTTTGGTGACAAATATATACAAAAAATAACACGCTACAAGATATTTTTGATCCTATTCACCTACTTATTTCCTGATTCCTCTATGCCTTTTCCGTGCTAATGAGCGTAAGCCGCCGTAACAGCTAATGAACTCGACTTCTGATTGTAAGGCTGCAGGTTCAAGCTCTCCAAAGGATCCCTGCTGCTCTCTTCTTGCGCCAGGAATGTAACCTGAATAGTGTTAGCTGCAGGGAAAATGATGAAGGTGTTAGCAAGCTCTGGAGCCAAGTACCCACTAGGAAAATTAGAAATAATACGGACACCTCTCATTAACAGCACCGATCTTTGCTAACATGACCACGTATGGGATATTTGAGCCGTCCCATTCAGAACTGAGTGCAACGCAGTGTCGTAAAGCAGCACATTATAGTGGCAACCGTGTCCTTTTACTGGGGGTTGAAAGGTCCGCTTCCATTTTGTCTGCTTCTTTTCATGGTTGATTCGATTTTGAAAGACGGTGGGCATCTTCTGATCCCGTGCCATTGATTCATTTAGTATTTGCGGTGCCGCAGTGGCAAACGCGGCGGAACGGTGATTATCCTTGTATGTTTAGCGACGGCCCCACCCCGGTACCATCAGTTTCCCCAGCCTTATATATAATTCAGCAGCCTAAGGAATTATAAAGTTCTTCCCCTGAGAAAGGCTCGCGTCATGATGGACTCTTCAATATTTCATCGAATGGTTTATTTATTACTGGAATCCCTCGATGAGATGATTGACACGTGACTTCGTGGCCTCGAGCGCGAGGGAAACGTGGCCTCCCCACTTCTAATTTGAGATCAGCTGACGTCACAAATCGCAAAGTCGTCACACAGCCAAGGAAATCCGCTACGGTGGCAGAAGGCTGTTGATTGATTGGCACCGGAGTTTAATTTCCTGGTACGAAAAATTTGACATCATCAAATATTTTGTCCCCTGTATATACAGTCAAGATGATTATCCCTTCATTTTGAAAATGCTTTTCATCCATGGTGAAATGTATGCACTTATACTCTAACCAGCTTGACATTTTCTCCACATTAATTCAAGGTAGGCATCTTTCAAGGGGAAAACTGCACTGAATTACATCTTTTTTTTATCAGAACTGTACTTTCCTAACCGCTAGGCCACTGGTGTTTACTCAGATTAGAAGATAAGAAAAAAAACTAGATTGCGTAAATGATGTTTGTGTTGAGTCATTTACCATCATATGTGACCCATTTTATCAGTTTTATGCCACTTCCTGTACTGACTGAGTATAAACAATCACAGTGCACCGCAAAATCGACAGGAGTTCAATACATAATTGTGGCCTTTTTTTGGTCACATGTCTGAAAATTGTATTAACAGATGCTTTTGAATTACCCTCTGTCAGTAGAGTGGTGCCTTGTTACATTGTTTAATAAATTCTTTTTTAAAGTCACATTGCAGTCTCCTTACTCTTGCACATTAAATTCCAGAAGGTTATTACAAGCACATCATATATGATATTTGGAAGAGCTACCATTTACGTCCAAAGTCAGTGCTAAACACACCAGACAAATAATGAGCTTCAGTCATTTTGAAACAACTGGCAAAGGAACTGCAAACTAATTCCAGACGTGCAGTGATATCTAATTATAGAGATCGTTGTTTCCAATATTTTTGGCATCGTTGAGATTTTTCATGCAATACTACAAGTGATATTTAGAATGAAATGCATGGACCCACCATTACAGAAATTCAACGTTCAGTGACAGATGTGTTGGATGCAATATTCCACAAAAAAAAAACACAATATGAAACGAATGTTAAAAATGGAACTGGATGCATTTCAATGTTGTTTCAAATTGAAAGTGGTTCAGTGAAATACTCTGTGCCAGTAGATATTTAAAAGTAAACTGTGCAGTGAATGCACTATTGCTGCGGTGTGCGGCCCAGTGGGGTAGGGATTTATACCCACCTCGTCGTGGGTTGTGGGTTTGCATCCCGCAGCTAGCAGAGTAATCATTACTCTTGGTATTTAACCCCATCTGCTCCAAGGGAGCTGCGTGCCAACATACCTTGCTCTCTGTCCTCAAAACCGTGTCTCTCATGGAGAGCAAGATGGGCAAAGCAAAAAGCCTGAAATTCCACTATACCTTGTGCAAATGGCAAATATAGTATCTTATCAAGTTTGAGAGTTGGGCTCTGGGACACGATTCTACCAGTTTCTACAAGTGCCGGAGACTGTATGATGCGAAGGAAAGGCCGTGTTAATCGGCGCAAGCGAACGCCGGGACAACATTTAACCGGAACTCATATTTTGGCCTCACTGCAAGAATCAGTAACGGCTGACGAGACCGGATTTGGTTTATCGCTTTGTTTCCGACGCGCAGCCAGAGAGGAAGTCGCAGTTGCCAGTTTATCCTTAATTCTGCTGCCAGCCTGTTCTTTAATAGAGCGCCAATCTGTTGGTGTTCAATGACTGTAGCTGGAAGGTAGTGGCATGGGGGGTGGGACTATGTAGTCTGTGTAGCGGACAATCGAGACCTGTACTGAACCCAGTCTGACTTAGAAGTTCGGGTCTGTCATGGCAGAGAAACCCCAATTCCCGCAGCTCAGCCCAGCCGATGGGGACATATTTATTCTGAGTTTCGACTCCATCCTTCTTCTGCCAAGAGGAAGCTGGCCGTGGCCAGATGCCCGCGACGGCTCTGAGTTCTCTGGGACTGGCTTAATGAACCACGGCCTTTCAATTCTCCACCAGCGTAACGACAAGGACAGCCAGCCGTGAAGCATTACGGCCGACTCTGTGGATCGCTCACTTGTGGAAATTTAGAGTCTTATTAAGCTTTGCCTCTTTACAATGTACCAATCCAGGCTGCTAGTAGGGACAGAAATCGGTACATCTGGGAAAGCAATCAGCCATTATTCAGTCCACATTTCACAAAGCTGTCTTAATTTCGCTTCCAACAGGAACAGCGCTGGCCCTGCAACTGATTAAACCGGGGAGTAATACCTGTCAGATTAACATAACGGACCCTTTGTCTGCTCCTTTTGGTGTGAAAAGTTCTGGAGTGTGACAGTGAGTCAGCACGCCCCAAAGCCGCACCTGTGAAATGGATGATTGACAAAGTATGAATTTCTTTGGGCTGCAGGACACAATATGAAAGCAAGAGGCAATTACATAAACAACACAAACCTTCATCAAACGTGTTTTTCCTGTTTTTATTTATACACAAAGCACCACTTTAACTGACTGCTTGTTAACTTAAGTATATTACTTAAGCAAATGTTGTGGTCAACCCCCGTTCTTTATGCCCCGAGTGTATGGCATGTTACATTACATTGGGTCTGAGGACACAAATCTTTAAGATTATTACAAACAAAGATTTCATGTTGCTGATACTTTTAACACTGCAGATCATGTTGCAGCTTGTATTCTATGAACTGATGGTTATTTCACAAGATGTCCACCTCGTGCAGACCGCAAGGTCGCCAGCTGAACGGCCTTCACGAGGCGCAAGACCAAATATCCACACAATATTAACTTTGAGGACCGTCCCAAATAAACGGAGGTATGTGAAATTTCATTTTAAACGGTACGTCTAAGCTTTTATACATCGATACTACACCTAAGGAAACCATACTTTATCAAAAAATGACATTGTGAAACCGGTCGCGTGTATTTTTATCGATTTACAGAATGAAGCCAAACGCACCGATTCGTGAAAACAAAAAACGGTACTAACATTAAATAATCGGGAGGTGGCAGCATTTCTCTTATTCTGACTCCAAAACCCACGTCAGCGTGTCATTTAATTCGATAGTATACATTTATTCTTATAAAATGTGAAATTTTATATATGATTTTTTATGTATGTGTGGGATACACCTATGTTTTATTTTGTGTTATATACATAGTTAAAGAACTAAATTTATAATAGTGTAAAAGTAGTATCAGTTGTAGTGTCTTATTTGTGGTGGTAGTTTAATGCATTTTTATTTTCCATCCATCTTCCATAACCGATTATTCAATGCCGGTTACGATATACATTTTATCATCATCATTGTTGTTATTATTATTATTATTATTAGTAGTAGTAGTAGTAGTAGTAGTAGACCTAGTAGTTGTAGTAGTAGATCACATAAACCACGAATTGCACGAGTTCCCCTTCCATTCACTGAGAATCATCCTCCTCCTTCCTCTTCCTCCCAAACCAGCGCCGGCTGGCTTTGCGCTGCTCAAATTGCCGGCTCTGCGCTCTCCAGTCCTAAACTCCCTTTGCGCGCGCACACGCACACCTCCCCCAGCTGATCTCAGAATGAAACCCGCGGATACTAGAAATAGTATTTCGAATGGAATATCCCACAGCCCCTCGCCAGCTCTGTCGGCATGTATCTTCAAATCGGGGAGAGGGTTTCCGTGCAGCTTCCACGGAATCTGAGCATTAAGCAAAGGGACACGAACTGGGACGCGCGAGCGGACCCTTGCAATAGAAGAGAGTAAATCTTTTCATGAATTTCTTTTTCTTTTTTTTAAGTGCAAGCGCAATACTGGCTGGGCCATTTTGTAACGTAATTATAAAATTGACAAAAAGAACAAATAATAGAAAAGCGAGTGAGATCTTCAGATTTTTTTTCCCCCACAACTGCACAGTATCCTCACCTCCGCGCTGACCCGTTGCTTATAGATTGCTGCGCTTTTTTACGCAGTGGGAAAAGTGCCATCGTTTCTAATGATCAGAGACGCCACTAATGGGTAACGAGCGCCAGTGAAATCTTCTTCACGTCGCGGAGGCAAGCTCGGTGCGTTTGATCCCGGCCAAGCCGAAGTTATGTCAGCGCTACGGAGGAAATTTGGAGAGGACTACCAGGTTGTGAACACTAATAGAGGAGCCGCGTTCGCGGCGCCCGTCAAAAAGAAGCGGCAGCGCTTCGTCGACAAGAACGGGCGCTGCAATGTGCAACACGGGAACCTCGGTGGGGAGACCAGCAGATACATCTCGGACCTGTTTACTACCTTGGTGGATCTGAAATGGAGATGGAACTTGCTCATCTTCATCTTGACATACACGGTCGCCTGGCTGGTGATGGCTTCAATGTGGTGGATCATCGCTTATATCAGGGGCGATCTCAACCAAGGTCATGACCAGTCCTACACACCGTGCGTTGCGAATGTTTATAACTTTCCGTCGGCTTTTTTGTTTTTCATAGAGACAGAGGCCACGATCGGCTACGGTTACCGCTATATTACTGAGAAATGTCCCGAAGGCATCATTCTGTTCCTGTTTCAATCACTGCTGGGCTCCATCGTGGACGCCTTTCTCATCGGTTGCATGTTCATAAAGATGTCCCAACCTAAGAAGCGGGCTGAGACACTAATGTTCAGCCAAGACGCCGTTATTTCTCAGCGGGACGGCAAACTATGCCTCATGTTTAGAGTTGGAAACTTGAGAAACAGCCACATGGTGTCCGCGCAGATCAGATGCAAACTCATCAAGGTAAGACGCTCCAGAGTTTTCCCCGCGTCAACTTTCGATGGTTATCCTGTGACATTTTGGCTTTTATTTACAATAGCAGTGCGATCGTTTATGGACTGGGGAAGCCTTATATAAGCCTACAGATCACAGTCTTTAAGCGAGAAGGAATTTGATATTTCGGGCGGCAGACCTCCACCTAATTCACTGACAGATTGTTTTGAGGGAATTTAGCAGGCTACATGAATTTCGAGGCGATAGTTGTAAGTTACCACGTTACCGCATAAAGACCTAATCAACGTGACACGGAGTAACTGCGAGACCTCATGCAAACTTGTCATGCTTAACTTTACGACCGTCCTTGATCAAGTGACGTGACAGAAAATCAATTATTTTTGGCATCACTTCCTGAGTAATACATACCTCCAAAAACGCTAAAGATATCTGGTTTGATGATTAAATCTGAACAGAAAGATTTGTGGGTCACGCATTGTCCGCGCAGGACTATGGAAGTTACGCTGAATTTGAATTAGATTAATACCACTGTCCAGTTCCAAGATTAATTGAATTAGACCTATCCAAAATAAAAGTGAATTGAGTCTCCGTAATAGCCTCTTATTTTCAATTGGCTTTCCCCTACGGAATAATAAAAAACGCCAGGAAAGTCAAGTAATAACTCAAAAGGACCAAAAGGATTATATCACTATTGACGGATATCCTTGAGCAAGATGAGATTCTGGCGATTTATGAGCGTAACCCTGAAATTGCTGGTTTGTATTGATGGTGTCCATTGTTAAAAGCCATCGCTTAACTCATTGTCGTTATTACAAACAGCCGATTCCCCTTTGTTAACGAACTGTCCGCTGGGTGACGTCTGCGTTCTGATTAACGAGACTAAATTATCCAGAAGGAATGGTAGCGCGGAGGCCCATGGACCTTATATTGTGGTCAGAAATGAAATACAGCATCATTTGCAGAGCTTGAATTGATTAACAGCACGGATCATCTATTAATCATCTCTAGGGAATGTTTTTTAGCAATTATGTGCGCTTATGTGTTGAAAAATCCGGCGTGAGAAGCAGTTTAATTTTAGCGAGCCGGCAATTTTTAATGAAAAATTGTACTTATATGTCCAAAATTGCATAATTTTTCAAAGCATACGGTTACAGTTTAGAGATTGTCAAATCTCTTATCGCTAAACGTTTTGTTTTATTTATGCTAACAGCACAGGGTCATATTTTAAGGTGAAAATGATCTTCG
>JAODJW010000118.1:756998-767143 GCA_026777045.1 Hyperopisus bebe | reverse complement strand
CAATGGGCAGTCGGGGCGGGGGGGGGGGGGGCTGAAGGTATCCTGAAGAACACAACATGACTGGGAGAGTTCTGGTTATTTTCAGAGAACTATTTACAGGCTGAAGATTTCCCCCTGCAATTCACCGAGAAAGTCCCCCCCCGTGTCCGGACATGTTTACAGAATATGACAAAACTGGATCGTTTAAAAGAGAACAGGCTAATTTCCTGGACATAAACAGGGAGTCATCGGTTACGACTGTTTATTCAGCTTTGCAAAGCAGACTTGTACCTGTAATCAGAATGGGGGGGGGGTGAAGATAATGTTGTCAAACGCCTCCAAAACGGGACACAGCCACCACTGCTTAGATTCTAATTGGCTGCAGGAGGCCGGGAAGAAAAAAATCAATATAACAATTAGATTTATTACGCAAGTACAATGTGTTCTGTCATTCCATTATCGCCGAGGAACTCCACCTGTAACCACTGTCACGCACACGCAAGAGAGACACAGCCTCTCTGTTTAAGTGGTGTGATTTATTTCATTCATTTGATGTTTGGTGTTAAATAAGGACACGGGAAGGTCTGGGGGCAGGTTGACCCTCCCAGCCACTTATTAGGAGCTGCTACCTTGGCCAATCAGCACAGCCCAATTCATCAGCCAATAGGGAGCCACCCTTTATATACCCCATTTATTAGTCATGGTTCCTGGACGGGCCCCACTCAGAAGTGATGGGGGCAATCGATATAAACAAACAGACCGACGGATATTCAAACATGCAAAATACTAGGCCACTGTTGTTGTTTTTTGGAGCTTAAAGCCCCCCAGAGGAATGCTGAAGTATAATCTGCATCTGACGTCTTGCACGTAACATTTGGCATTTAGTCGACTCAGTGAAAAACTATGGCTGAAAAGGGAAAAATCCAGCCAGTGGATCGACCCTCACTAAATGTTTGCGTTGCCACTGCTGCGACAATGATGTGTTTAACGACGCTGTGGATTTGTGGTGGAAAGTAGCTGGAAAGACACACACATACACACACAGGTTCGTATCGTAGAGGGATTCTCTATTCATTTCATGTTATATAACATGTCAACCCTACCTCCTACCCATTACTAACCTCTTACCCATAAGTAACCAAACAAAAGTCTTTTGACATTTTTAGTGTTTTGATTGCAGTCACAAAGTTTTATAAAATTGAGGTTATCTTTTTGGAGATCAAAAAAATGTCCCCACAAGGCAAAACTTCACAGATTGTGGGGAAGTATGGTCCCCACAATATAATAATTACACACGCACACACACACGCACAAAGGATGGAGCTCTGCTTTGTAGACTACCTCTTAGACTTCGATTCCTAGGATTGGTGGTGGTAGTGGTGTGTGTGTGTGTGTGTGTGTGTGTGTGTGTGTATACGCGTGTGTTTCTGCACGTCCGCACTGAGAAGGTCTGCCCACCTGTCTCACTCCCCCAGGGGTCAGGAGGAGGCGGAGTTCCCAGTGGTCACACTGCAACCTTCACAGCAGGTGCTGTGCTCATCTGGATGAGTCCTGCTGGTAAACACTGGCACACACGCAGAGACAGACACGCACACACCTCAGCGGCCCCTATTCTCTGACTGCCAGTGAGAGACAAACAGATCCAGGACAGGGAAGTTAAGAGGAGTATTTACTAATCTGCCTGATGTGACATCCACCAAGTCCTGTGTGAAATGAAGCTGTAAAGCTCACCTCAACTCAGCACTTAAATGCACCCCGATAGAAGCACAGTAAGGAGTATATACATTTATGACATACACGACGGACATGTTCCGTAAATTTCCTTTTTAATGCAGTTACAGTGTGTTCTCTTCATTGTTAATGCTGCGCCAAAACTCCTGGTGCCTTAAAGAATAGAAAAATACAGATTTATTGGCTGAACAAAATGTATTAGTCATCTCTGAGAATAAAACCGGCGGGGAATAATTGATATATCCTGCGCAGAATTACCGCAAAATAGAACAGAAATGACCTCCGTAACCTTTTGCATTTGGCTACCATGGAAGCAGAAGCCAGGGACGGATGTGTCGGTCTGTCATATTAGCCTGAACGCCGCTAACTCTGTTTGACCACAATGCGGCTGTGCTCAGTTACGGTCTCCATGGAAACCTCTGAGACTTCACCTAAGGAGACTCAGGGTCGTTAATTAATTTAGCCGTCTCGAGAACAAACATACTCATAGTTCATCAAATTGCGCACGGGATTCTCGAGGATTCCTGCCGAAGGTTTTCAACTCTTGGCAAAGTTACACATCTAAGAAACTTGTTTAAACTTAACCACAGGTGATTATGCTTTAATTACATAATTTAAACCTCGTTAAAAATAAACAATTGCTAATCGGAGAAACTGTAACAAAACAGTGAATTCTGTCATTAAGAATTACATACCATTTGTAACTTGATACACATATCAGAAGATAAACTAATTTAAAAACCAATATGTATATTTATGCTACATCAAATTTATTGAAAATTGAAAACAATTCTTATTTCAGGGATATTATTTCTGGAGCTGAAATCTCCAAGGAGAGATGTGCCGAGCTTTCAAAAGGCTGCATGTCATGGAAGACTGAAATACAGCACCTTAAATGAATATAAAACTAAGGATAAAACAAATACTTTCTCAAACAGACACGTAAAATACACCCAATCAGAGAGTCCGAGAGTCATCAGCCAATAGGGAGCCACCATTTATATACCTCAATTCACCTCAGGCTACATTCTCCGTTCTGCTGGTTCTGCTGAGGAAAGTAAGACGTCTGAGGCATTTATTCAGTGCCACAGTGACCGGGATAAGGGATCAAATGGATGGATGGATGGAGGGATGGATGGACGGATGGATGAATGGAAGATTCAAGAGAGTTTATTGTTGAATACTCAAACAGTCAGAGACACACTGCAATGGAGATCAAACTTTGCATGCCCTTCCAGCCCATGGTAAACACGGATTAAACACAAATCACAAATATAAATTAAGGTTTTTTTTACAGTATGACAATTAATAGGAGTAAAATTAAATATGTAAATATACTGGAATGTATCCATCCATCCATCCATCCATCCCCTTTGTCCTATACAGGGTCTTGCGGGTGTCCAGAGTCTATCCCAGAAACTAATATCACATTCATTAGCGGTACTAAATTGCATTAAACAAAAAAAAAAAATCCTCCCAATTTACCTCCTACATCCTGCCACGCTGATGAGCAGGTGACTATATAGCCCATATTGACAATGATCACATGACATAGCTACCATACCGCATGAAGTAAATGAGCAAGTCAAATGCAAAAAGGCGTTAAATTGACATGGCTCATACACTGGGGATGCGATTTAATCAATCTTTTAGATGCCCGTCCACAACGGAAGTCCGTGAATGCCAATGGAACAGCTACAAAAATCGGCAAATCTAAGCCTTTTGTTCATTTGGCGTCTGATAATCATGCCCCGAGGTTCTCGAAGCCTTTTTCGTATGCTTCTACAACATTCCCTTTGTTTTTCTTGTTTAAAAATATATTTTCAGGAGACATCAAACGGATTATTCAAAAAATAATGCCCGGGGGGGGGGGGGGGGGGAGGATTCTGCAGCAGAGCTTTTCATTAGTTTCCCTGCCGGTCCGGCAGACAGACGCGCTCCTTCAAAGAGGAGGGAGGCTTTGAAGGCGAGAGCGGCAGCCGTTTGGCTCTCCTGTGGCTCTCTGGCTAGCGCACGAGGCTCCACTCCTCACTCGCTCCTCACCTTCTTCCTCTCCACCCATCCCCCCCAGGAGACCATCAGGTGGATGGCGGAGGTTTTGACGTTCACTCATGGTTTAGGAGAACACATTTCCTGCTAGTCAGGCATGGTTTGTGTGTGTTTGGTCTCCATCAAGCAGCCATGAATCATTCATGAGATGGTTTATAAAATAATAATGCCGATTCTATTACCTAAGGGGGAGTGAATTCTGACTGGGACAGGTTGGTAAATATGCGAATATTGCCTTTCTGTGGGTGTACAGCAAATGTGCACAGAACAGAAGTTATTATGTGGATTAATAGGAAATTGACTGCATCCAGAAGGCATGTGCATTAGCCTAGCCAAAAAACCCAGTGCCAAACCATGACATTTCTCCTAAAAAATGCAATGATATTCAAAATAATCCCATACAGTCAAGAATAACTGTGGTTGTAACTGCACTAATTAAGCATAAATTAATAAAAATCCAACCTACGCTTCCAGACATTTGAGTTTGAGTCTGAGTACAGTACACTGAATTACAATGCTTAAGATATTGCAATCGCAACCCTTGCAACACTAAATGCAGAAGGGAAATAGCTCACTTATGCCTTGTCTTTTTAAGGCGGTCTCTGCTAAGGGTGGCTGGAGAATCACAGAAAGCCAACGTATATGGGACCAGTGGGATCTACCTTAAATTCCAGATGTTAACGGAAGGTCACCTCACTGGAAGCCAGAGCATCAGGCTGTGGTGCCCAGGAGCCTGCTAAGTGTTCTATCCATTACTCGCGGAACGTGCCGGAACTCGGAGCACACGTCACGGACATCGCGGGGCAACCAGTTATGTCTGCTCTCTAGTGTTCCATCAGGATATTATGACTATTAACACGACTGGCTGTTTCCCTTAATTGCTTTCATAATGTGCCCACACAGGTCTGCACTTAACACGGAGCAACAAGCTTATTCCACGTCTGCCACCGTCGTGCGTATTTATTTCGATCTCGACGCCCAAGTTTCCGGTTCAACACCCAAGAACAGCGCCACCTGCTGGCCAGGCTACGTGTACACCTTGCACCTCATAAAGACTCTGAGCACTGATGACCACTGCGGCTAAAGGAAGCGCAGCACTGCACCTGGAGCTGAATGTTTAAGTAAAATCCCACCTCCCAAGCAAGACGATGTATCAGAAATGTAGCCAGAGTGAATGTGAAGGTCAGATTGGAAAGTAGAGTTTTAACAAACACTTCAGGCTACGTTGGTGTAAAGTGGGCTTCCAGGAGGACACAACGACACGAAATATATTTAGCAAAGACAAGTTCGCAGGCACCGTGGTGATTTACGTTATTTATATTCTGCTGGTAACATTCTCTGTTCCCGCGGTTACCCCCACCCCCCCCCCCGCAGCCTTTCATCTGTAGCGTCTTTGATGTACGATGCGAGTTACGACACACCAACATAATAATTAAATGTTTAACAGCTCGCTTGACAGTTCGCTCATGTGTGTGTGTGTTTGTTGCGAGGCGATTGTAACATGGGGGCGGGGACTCCTGGGGTTGGATATGCATGCAAGGACTCTACGAGGGCGAATAAAACATCATACGACAAACTGCAAAGAAAGCAAATAGGAAGCGATTCAGAATCAGAATGAGAGGCACCGTGACAATAGACAAGTAGCAATTAGGGCCTAACGCAGACAGAATAAACACAGCACAGAGATGCGATTCCGAGGCGGCTGCGCACACTGTCACCGACCGCAAAGGTGACTGTATCTACTGCGTTTTCCTTCCTCTCCCCAATAAGCACCGCCACTGTAGATGCTGGGAAGGGACAAACTTTGAATAAGAGGAGGCCTTTGATAAATCCGGGCAATACTTTCTGTGCTCTACACAAGTCATGACTCAGGAATCCCCCCCCCCCCCCAAAAAGACGCAAATCAGCGGCAAAAAGCTGTAAACATGAATATTGATTTTCCATTGTCAAGTGTTCTACTCTGTCTTCCGAGGAGGGCAATTCAAAGATGGAAAAGTCCTCACTGGGTGTTTAATTCTGCTGTGTTACAAAGATAATGTGGCCTGTCTCCAGTCGTTGTAGGAAATTCTCCCCCTGTAAGATCTCTGGGTGGTGGTGGGGGCTGCTCTGGGCCTGTGAGTCAGAGCACCACTCGAGAGCATGCGTCACCCATTGGGGAGGGCCGATTCGTGGATTTGGTTTGGGTGACTGATGTCATCATTTAGGAAAAGTTAAGTCCCCCCCCCCCCTTCAGATTACAAAGCCTTACATGTCCATGAGAGGAGTGGGTCTCATAACCACCATCTTTACAGTGACCGGGCCCAGTTCTCAGCTAAATGCGGAGGGGTGTCCGACCTTGTTAAAAACATCGACTACAGCGTGAGGTGTACTTCTTTCACTTATCCCCCTGTCAGCTTAATTGGCTTCTCCTCGGGAAACAAAAATCTAATGTATAATTATTCCGGGTCTTGGCTGCTTTAAAAACTAGATTAGTCACCAAAGCGTAATGGGTGGTGCATCGTGGGATTGATTGCCACGTCTTTGGTCCCTGAATTGTACTGCACAAAGCGCCCATTTTCTGGGAAACGTGCAACAAAGAGACATGCTTGATGGATTCCAACACAGCTCTTCCAGGTCGTACTGCTCCATGTGCATGTAAACATGTGGATATAGTGCCGTTACGACTGAATGATTCAATTTTATGCTCCGCAATATAGGATGTCACTATTGCATCCAAGATGGTTGTTTTGTTCATAGTTGATGATTTTTATTCATAGTTGATGACTTTTATTCATAGTTGATGACTTTTATTCATAGTTGATAATTTCTGATTATTATAATCTCTTAGTTTGAGTCAAATACAGGGTGGTCAAGAGGCCAAGGAAAGAGTTCGAGGTGACAGCTGTGTGCTCTTCCAGAAGGTCAACGTGTTTCCTAGAAGTCGGATTTGATTGTGGTAATCTGGAAATGCTTTCGTGAAAAGCAAGACATTATCTTCCAACTCTGCTGGAGGAACTGTCTTCAGCCATCAATGAAAAACTGGTTGTTCCCCCATTAAAGTACTGTAAAAGGAGTGAGAGAGAGGGGGAAGGAACACACACTGATGCGGCGCGTTGCCACACCCACCACACGACGAACCACCTCAGGGACAAGAGCCTGAGTGCAGCCATGTGGCGGGTGATACCTCAGCGCCACACTAGTCCCAATGGACCAGTGTGAGTTTTTTTTCCCAGTGGCTGGAGTGCCAATCCTGTCACCAACCCCCAAATTTCCCTGTAAGGTGGAGGACCTCCTTACAGAGCTGGATGTAGAGTAACGTCAACATTAAGGGTCTTGCTCAAGAGCCCAATGGAGAATATCACTCCGGGCATTCAAACCAGCAACCTTCTGATTTCCGGCACAGATCCCTAGCCTCTGGGCCACCGATGATTGTTAAAGTTGAGCACCTCTGCTCCATTATCCTCTGGCTTTCTTTCTTTCTGTCTTCCCATTTTCTCTCCTTCATCTATAATTCTATATGAGCAACGTAGCAATGTATCACAACTCACCTTTATACTGTGCCGTAAGGTTACTCTGTTTTGAAAGGCGCTATATCAAAAAAATTCAAATTGAACTGAATGATCCCTTTGCGTTGGATCCCTGTGTCTTGTGCCCCTGGCGGGCCCACTGTGTCTGCCTTTTGGGTATAAAAAAGAGCATTTTTCCTTTAACCCATACCACCAATTAAAAACAAAATATGCAGAATGTCTCCTGTAGATGGCGCGTCATGAAACGGACGTCAAACAGACTGGGGGAGCGGGGGCTTGGATCTGTTTGAACTTCCTTTCCAGGGTCCATTTATGAACTTTCATCTCCACAAGTGGATTCTGTAATGAAGCTAGAATTAAAGAGGCCGACGGGGGCAGACTGAGTCTCCGGGTCACTACCCTGTCCAGAATTTCAACAATTCGGTTTTTTTTTTCCACTCCTCTGACATTCTATCTCTAACATAAAAGTCACAAAATAACCAGCGCAGAACATGAGTCTGTATTACCTTCTGTTATTACAGCTGCACTGAGAGGCAGAGAGGTGAGGTAACAAGCCCCCCCCCCACTGACATACGGATCCTTTATTATAGCTTTCTGTTATTTTGACATAAAAGTCTACATTTAACCTATTTATCTGTCGCTTTTATCCAGTGACATATAGCAGTACTGCCACAACATGCACCCCCTGGGATTCAAATCCACAACCTCTGTGTTGGCAGCAGAAGGCTTGACTTGCTGCGCTACAGGATCCCAACCCCTACATACTGGTTTCATTTCCCCACTTCCCCTGTGCTGGCTGACAGTCACGCCTCCCACTTTCTTCCCATCCCACCGACCCGTTAAAACCCATCCCCTCCCCAATTAATTCTGATTCCTCTCATGCTCAGCCAAAGTCCTTTAAAATAATAATAAAAAAAAAAAACACGTCCCAGTTCAGAGAGGACATCTTGCAAGGTAGGTTTTCTCTTTCCCCCGCAAGAAACCAAACAGTCATTATAAAAGCCGACGACAGACTCAGCAGCGGTTTACGCTCATAGAACCTAAAGCAAGTCTGCGTGAAAACAAAGGAGGTAGGACTAGATCACATCTCCCGCCGGAGAGCCTTTAAACCAGCAGTACCTCAGTATAACGATGAGAAAATGTTGTTTGTGGTGCTGTGTGGGAGGAGCTGCTCCAGGACGCCGGGTGGGTGTGTCTCTGCGTGTGTTAACCCCGCGTTACCCCTGCAGGCATACAGACAATAACAGTAATGCAATTTTTTTTTTGAGGTTTTATTACCCAAAGCCTACAGCATCATGTTTTTCTCACAATGATACCTGTTAGATTTAATTCTGGGGAGGGGGGGTGCACAAACAGAGGGGGAGTACAAAAATGCCAACAGTAGCTTTCAAAAAGCACAAAAAAACAAGGTTTTATATGAGGCGTCACATGGGACAGGGTCTCACTCAGAAGCCAATCAGAGGCAGCGACAGGGTCTCACTCAGAAGCCAATCAGAGGCAGCGATAGCACTGGCCCATGCTAACTGCCAGGAAGCCGACTCCTGGCCAATGGGCCCTATTCCCTCTGAATGCCGGCTTCTGCGTCTGATTGGTTGTTCCTGATTGGTACAAAGTCCAGGTCGGCACGTAGCTTTTATCTTCCGGTAATTTCCCCCCGAACGTGCGAGATGAACGCCCTGGGGGCTGCTGGAAGGAAACAAGATGTGTCCCCTCTGGTGGGGGAGGGGGGGGCACACACCAGAGACGTGACGGGATGCAATGCGACCCTAACCAATTCAGCCCTATTTATTCCCCCCAAATCAAACTGTAAACACAGAGGGATCGCCCTGCCCTTTAAGAAAAGTACGGGATGCTTCCCTCTACCCGGCGATGGATGTCAGTTGTCCAGTTGACCCTCTGTGTAAAATCAGCCCAGCATCCATCTCTCACAAGAGACGGCTTCACAAAATGCTTACATGCTGAATTGAAGGAAAGGGATGTAAAACCTGTGTAATCCCTTCGGATAAATTCCATCTGGTGAAGCAGGGCTTCCCCGCTATGGCAAACTGACGGACAGGGACTCACGCCCCCCTCCCAACGTGGAAGCTCTCTGCCAGCGATATGGGGGCTGCATGATTGCTTTCCTGAGCTCCCAGACCTCAGCGTTCTCCTTAAGTCTGCACAGAAACGCCCAAGGCCAGCGGCTCTGGACTCTCGTGATCGGCGCCGCCCGGTTTCAGGGCGAGATTTTAGCAGCACTGTCGTGCAATGTAACGATTTTAACAAGCAGCTAGCTAAATCAGCCTCCTGGGAATAAATGCATAAGCAACAGTCGCTACAGCAGGTAGCATGTACTGCAAGGCACTACACCAAGGTGACGCGATGCTTCGACATAATGCTTCAGGCTTGCTAACCTACAATGTGAAATTGCTTGAGTTCTAAGCCCTAAAACCTTTTCTGTTGTCTGTCAGAAAATGTATGTAGCACCGGCGCAGACAAGCTGAACAGGAGGCGCAAGAAAACAGTCAAATTACAGTCAGCTTTCACTTGACTGAATCCATATGTGTAATGCTTTATTCTGTGTCACCTCAGCTAATGTTAGCCCAAGCTCCAGTGAGCTGGGAAATCAAGTTTCAGTCTACAAAAAACAAAGAAAACAAACTGCGTCAAATAACTAATTGATCTCTACATTTAAACGCACCCAATATCTTAAGGGATACTAGCAAATATGTTTGCTTGAGTATATACTGGAGTAATTAGGCTAATTGGTATCTCTGAATTGCCTGTAGTGTACAATTGTGTGTTAATGTGTGCAGGTGCCCTGTATTTGACCTGTATCCCATCCCGGGTGAACCCCCCCCCCCCCAATGACCTGTGAGGCCTTGGATGGGCTCCAGACCC
>JAODJW010000118.1:724582-735997 GCA_026777045.1 Hyperopisus bebe | reverse complement strand
CAACAACCAGAAACAGCTGATCACATGGGGATCCCACACGAGGTTAACGAGGGGGCATGGCACACGGAAGGAGCAGACGATTGGGGCAGGACAGGGGTAATGTTGGGATAAGATCTTTATCGTTTTGGAGGCCATTAAGAAAAAAATGCTCTTCTTGTTTTATCCTGTTCATTTTGTGTTTTAAATACCAAAAAAAAACATATTTAGGTGTAATTCTGGGGGCCGGGAACCAATTAATTGGTTTTCCATTATTTCTTGTGGGAAAATTCCGATCAAAACTTTTTAGGATTCGATCAGGAGTCCGGAACGGATTAAGTTCGAGAACCGAGCTACCACTGTACTTCTATTATTTCTTTTGTGATCCTCACTGAAAAGATTAAGTATCATTGTTTCACGAAGGCAGAAAAGACTATAAATCCATCCGTTTTCCAAATATTATCCAGAATAGTTACAGGGAGCCAGTCAGCACAAGGCAAGGCAAGGATATCAGTCCATCACAGGTCACACATACCAGAAATACCAGTTGGCATAACCTCAAGTCTCTCAAGTAAAGGGTGAAATCTGCAATCTCCACAAACACTGAGTGTGCGTGGGATGCAAACTCCTCACTCTGGAGGTTTGAGGCAACAGTGCTACCCACTGAGACACTGTACTACTTCTTTGGGAACTTGATTGATATAATTACTACTTATTCCTGTATGTACAGGGCAGTTGCCCCCTCCCACACCTGGCCGGTCAGGAGAGGGATAGCAAAGTGTATGCAGTGGGAATTGGACTGTTGGTGGTCGATGTAGAGTCCGCACTGCATCATAAAGGATCAACAATAGTCCAGTGTACCATTTTACTTATACAGAATTGCAATGGGTACCCCAGTAAAGGGACATGGAGGGGCCCAGGGCAATGACATTGCTGCTGACTTTGCTGTAGTTGTGCCACCACCGTATTCAACTGAGCGATCTGATCTATAGCCTCTGTGGTTGGCGATGCATCTGGGTCCATGTTGATCAGGCAGAGTATTCTGTCACGTAAAGAGACTGGAAGACCCTATATGCATCAGTTTAACCATTTAGAAGCACTGGTCAGACTCAAAGAATGCTCAGAGGAAAGAAGACCAGTTCAAGATAACTTCATCCAGATACAGAAAGTAAAACTCATCAGGCTCCAGAAAATCCCCCATTACTGTGACCAAAATAAATAGTTGGAAATGGATGAATGGGATGGGCATCTTAAGTAACATTTAAAAAAATGTTACTTAAGAATTATTTAAATGATACACCATGTATTTAATTCTATTTCAAGGAATACAATTTCTATACTAGAACTCTTGGTCTGGTTAGCCTCAAATAAGATTACAGTGAGCCTCCATCACATTCCATATAGAAACCAAACCTTGATGCTGATAGGAGTTTGTAAGGTTCTTTACAAACAAAGTGTTCTTGGAAGCATCCATTTCTTAGTCAATAAATATACAGTGTCAGTGATTTTTCTGACTCCACTTAATTATAGATGTTTTTGTGGAGCATTGCAACAAAAAACATCAATTGGAATCAAAAGAATCGTAGGAAGACAACATAAATTAACGTAATTTTTGTATTTTAAATTGACATAAATTTGCACAAACTATTTTCCCAAACGTAAATTCATTAAAACCAAAAACAATGATCCTGATCTTTTTAGAATCTTGGATGATTAATTGAATCCCAAACATTTAGCCAATGGTCTGATTTCCGCATTTTCATCCATTATTGTGGGGTCATGCTATTCTGCGTTGTAGAAGGATTTACCGCAGTGTACTGCAGTATAGATTTTGAGTGGACATTGGTGGTTGAATTAGAAGGCACAGAGTGAATTAATGAACAGCCCCCACCTGGAGTTCTCGGCTGCTTGAAGATTACACTGCATCATGCTATTGGACAAAGCAGGGATATCAAATGAGAAAGTATCAAGCAAGTCAAAGCAATACACATGTGGGTTCACAAATGCAATGAGAATTACTTCCACTCCCTTCTCTGATTTTATAAATTAAGTTCAATACTATTGGATGCTTAAAAATGATCGAATTTATTATTTCAGCTGATGCATGTAATACGTACCCAGTGGTTTTCCTTGCAGACCATTACATGCCCCTACAGACTGTCAGTGACCCAGATCATAGTTCATTGATTTTACATGTTACTCATGCATAATTGGTGCATTACATCCAATTTTGTATGTAATGTAATTTTCTGCATAAGCATTTGGCTAATGTAAACACTATGTGGAGATGTTATGCACTATATATAATTTAAAAAGGACATTCGGTTTTATGAGTATATGTTTTTTATTTGCTTGTTTGGTTGTTTGTTCATTAAAACAAATGTCTGTAAGAGAATTTACTCCTGGAGGTGACAATTGTGTTCAGATTTAACTAGAGATGGCATGATATTATATATTCTGGTCCGGGCCAAAAATTGTATAGGCCTAATTGTTATGTTGCGCAAACAAAAGACATGTCACTATGCTGCAGGAAGAAATCCACGGCACACATGATTTACACAAGTTTTCTTCTTTGTTTTATTCAGTAAAAACCTTCACAAAAATGAACAGAAATATTTCTTTAAGTGTAAATTGTGCAATCTGTTGCCAAATTAAATGTAATAAAAAATCAATCAGAAAAATATCACGGTATACCCAAAGTAACCATTTCTATAGTCAAAAAGTACAAATAAATATCCAGTACAAAATATACAATGCATCACAAAAACCCACAACTTTTGAGTAGTAATTAACTTTAGAAAGAATATAAATAAGACATGTAGTTCACATAATTTTACTGTGTTCAGACTGAAAAATCAGCACTAGCCTTACATACAGTGCACTCTGCAGCTCCGACACACACGCGGTGCTGAACAGCAAGCCGTCACGTGACCCTCACTGCTGTTTACGGTGTGTTGCAGTGAGGCTACAAGCATTTTCGTGATTTTTCAGGCTCGACTTGTCTCTGATAGAAAATCCGACTGGTTTCTTACTCCCCTGCCCCTCTGATATTTGGTCCATCATTTTGCTGCTGGTATCAGGCTGATACTGAAAGTGTGTATTAAATAAATGCCATCTCTAGATTTAACCAACAACATTTCGAATTGTCCATCCATCTTCTAACATGGAGTAACAGTGAACTTGGAGCATATTCTAGGCAGCATCGGGCTGAAGGCTGCAGAACGCTGCAAACAGGATGTCTGTCCATCATAGGGCACATACACAACTGCACCAGTACAAATCTAACTGCATGCTTTTAGACTATTGGAATAAAACCAGGCAAAAACAGAGACAATATGCACAGACACACTGTGACAACTCATACATCCAGAGCTAGGAATTGAACCCATTAATTAGGTGCCAATTTGCCTCATCCTGAGATCATGTGAAGTGGTTCCCTTGGATCAAAATAAAATCAACTAATTCTGGAGGATTTCCATGATGGTTTGTTTGTTTTAAAGTACACATCAGTGTGTATTATGACAGCCATGGCCAAGTAGATGATTAAAAAATGTTTATCCTGATAGTAGAACATTATTACTGAAAGATACAATCAGTGGGATAAAAATATTTTACAAAATTTGTTAAGGAATGATGCTCTGATCAGGCCATAGTTGCATGATAACAAAAATATAAGTAAGGCACTTTGCAGGACGGCTACCATGAAGCCATAGGTAACGTTTAAGGGCCTTTGCAGGCCTTTATGGCAGATGATGCAGTAGTTACCCCCCCCCCCCCAAAAAAAAAAAAAAAAAGTCTGGCAACCTGCCAGACAAATTAGATCAATATTGTGTATTGTTAGCGTTACATAATAAGCTTATACCTTATTAAATTAAAGATAGACCCCTTGGCACCGTCCCCCTTCCCCTGGGCAAGGTACCAACCCAGTGAATGTTTTATTCATTGGTGTCCAAGGTTGGTGCAGTCAGGCAAGGCCCCTGCTAGGTCAACGACACTGACTCGTCAAGGTATTGCATTATTTTTAAAAACAAGAGCCCTAATCCCGGTACGCTCATATGGTTTAAACGGCCCGGTTTAAATGCAAGCACACATCGGCAGAATGCATGAGTTTGGCTTCCCCTTCCTACCGATTTTCCGAAATGCCGGCCGAGACACGAGAGCGAAAACGCGGGTCGTCCCAGCTAACACTAAATTGAAGTCAATTAACGTTAAGAGGTGCGACTGCAACAGATCGTCCGAGTGAGACCCTGCGCTATGGACGGCCAAATGAAATAATTACCATCCGCTGTCGGGGGAAACAGAAGTGTGAGGCACGTAGCACGTCCGCCGGCGGTGCTCTAAAGAAGGTCAGATGTCTGGTTTGAATAGGTTTAATACCCAGCGCGCGGGAGACATTAATTCAGCTCGGTTTATTTCAGCAAAGAAAGAAAGCGACTGTACACTCAGCCAGGGAATAACCATCGTCAGCATCCCAGGTTTCGAAGGTTGTTGCGTAACGTTAAATCACTGCGCCTTTAAGGTCGCCTCGCCTCGTCGCTCGCCACAGCGACAAAAAAAAACAACAACAAACAACAAATCATCGTCGCGCTCCACATCTAAGCTTTATAGACGCTGCAGCTTTTTCTTACTGTACTCAATCGCCACACTATGTCAAGCGACCACGAGGTGCCATCTGTCCCAGCCTAATTAAAAAGTCACGGGCAAAACAGGGACCCAAGATTAGCTAAGATTTCACAGCCTTTCGTCAGCATGTCCCCACGTCGGGTGACTCGCTTTGAGCCTCTACACAGAGTCCGCCTCCCGCATCACTGACTCTTGATTTCCATTTATATTTCCACGCACACCTGAATCCATCCCCTCCCTGCAGTACAGTTTGTACAAACATCGCACTCGACAGAAGCTGACTATCGCTCCCCCTGCTGGAAGAAATCATAATTAAAGCTGTGAAATTTTAAATTAAATTGTTTTTAAACTGAGCTTGATGTCCGTAAATTAAATGACTCCCAGTATTTCCCCAGAAACTGAGCCTACAGTGATAATTTGCCGTGCGATTAAATCCCATTTTCAGGTGACTGAAAACGATGTTATCGCTGATAACATATGTAGCGATGATAAAAATGAGGAGTGACAGGGCGCCCGATTCCCGCCATGGTATCTTTTAAGGCTCGATTTCTGCCATCACTAATCATACGACAGCTTATTACAAAATTGAAGCGGCCGAAATTGAAAATGACACCCTCCACCCCAACACATACACATACGCGCACACACACATACACTCGCACTCACACACAAACAAATACAGCTAAACCCATCCCTTACAAGAGCTACTCTGACTATCTGGAAAGTGATTCCTAACAGCCTTTTTATGCAGATTTGTACGTCGAAAACCTAAAACCACGTCACAGACGACGGCTAAATGTCAGACCCATATAGGGGCTGCTTTCGATGAAATACATATTCTCTTTGTTATCAGTGATACTCAAACAAAAGTACGTCTAATCATGAACTATAATTATAATCAACATATTTATCCCTATAATGGAAGGCACCAAGATTTCACGCATACTGATTATGTACTTGTTGGTGGCATTTTCTTGTTGTGGGAAACATCATTACGCACAACGAGAGGGGTGTGAGTGCTGGCAGTCGCTCCAGGGTTGGTGTAGACCTCCATTTCCATTAGGAGGCCGTTCTCCAAGGCAGACCCAACGATTGCCTCTAGCAAGCCATCGGAATGGCGAGGTCGGTCCGAATATGGTTCTTTTTGCATCCCTCTGGGTTCTGGGATTTTCCAGTGACTGTTTACCGGGGGATAAACAGCCCCATGGTTTCATTAATGATGAATGTTACAGAGTACTGTGCTCTAAGAACTCATATATTAAGCAGAGATGTGCAAAATTACCACACTAAATGACTTCCCAGCTTCTGCTGATGAAGTCTATCTGTCATTCAATGCCTCTAATTTATGCTCCGACTTTCGGAAAATCCCTCAGTTCAGGACAGCCAGTGGGACCAAGTTACACTTAGAGATGGACAGGGAAACATTTATTAGGGAAACATACTGTGCTTTTAAGGGGGGAACAAGGTGGGCAAAAAGGTGAAGGAGGGGGGAGACAGAACACATATCTTGGTAAGGACAGATGGGTTGAACCAATCAGCACACCAAACCTAGTCAGCTGACTCCAAAGTCATACACCAACTGCAAATGGTCAAAAACAAATATATAACAATACAAATAATAACAAAATGTAGTACTAAAATGTCAGCAGTGGCCAAGCCCAGCAAATGTAGCTCAAAAATCTGTGCCAACAGTTTTCCCATGATCCCCTAGTTTGTGAGTACGCTAATGCTTTCGACCCCTGTGTCGGGGTTTCGCCACCGAGCGAAAGGAACCATCGGTGCTCTCCAAACAATCACATTAACGCAGTCAGGAGAGGAAATGAGGCATGAGGGCAAACAAAAGGGATAACCAGGAACTGCCTGGTGTCCCGCCAGCACAAACGCCTCGGTAATCATTCCGGAATAGATTCTCAGTAAGCCCAATTCCACGGCCACTTACCTGGGGCTTCTGTAGACTTACCTACCATGAAAGGAAATCAGATAACTGGGCAGTTTTCCAAAGAAACTGAAAGTTCAAAGTCCAAGTCCATCTTTTGGAGTTGAGAGAGAGAGATCAGATTTTTGGACATTCCAATTTAAAGTACAAAACTTGAGGGAGCTATTGCAGAGTAATAACCTTGCATCAGGTATAATAAATACAGCCATGATGTGGCGATCTAACGATTATCTTGGAGATAAATCCTCTGGAGCGGTGGCTGACGGGTTTCTCGCCCCAAAGCAATTCACAGTCTCACCCCATTTACTGACCTGTTTCAAGCTAAACGTCATGGCACTTGAGTATGAAAGCAGGGTCGACCCCCTTAAACCCAGGAGTTTCAGGTCACGAACGCCTGTCCGTGCCCCCCTACGCTGCCCGCTGGCCCACGGACAGAACCTGGGGGAGCTCTCTGATGTCTGGGCCAAAGGTCTGCAGTTCAGGCTAATGATTAGTGATCTGTGCCGAATCTGATTGCCAAGGTTTCAAGCATTTTTCTCTCACAGATGCAGAAAGGGACAGGTTTGGTCCACGGAACCCTTGCCGGCTTTTTCCGCGTCGTGAGGAGTAACGGCTACATGCAGCAGGCGCTAGGCCATGCCAGCGCTCATTTCTACTTGTTGTAATGAACTGGCCATTGGGGGGCGTCAGTGGTAGCTGCAACTCCTGCAAAGCCCCCAGGCCGCCAATAAAAAGGGTGAGCCAGCGAAGAGGTGGGGGAGGGGGAAACAGGCCAGCTATCTGCACTAGCGAACGGGCCAAGTGTACTGCCATGTTTGTGAGAACTGCATTGTGGTTAATTTTATTTTCTAATAAGTAAGTCACACGTCTCACAGCTAACCCTGACCCTAATCGTCATTCAGCTTTAACCCTAAGCATAATTCCTAACGCCTTCACTAGACCAGTCTCTTAACCCGCATCATTCAGTGTGCATTCCAGGCCCAATTTCATTTACCATTAAAAAGTATAAAATGAAACATTACAAAAAATTAAGGTGTACAGCAGGGGTCCCAGACTCACAACTGGGGGGGGGGCATTGGCCAGGAGCCCCCCCCCCCACAAGGGAGCTACATGTGAAATTAGAGAGAACAAAAAAACAATGTGAAGTCTATAAACCATTAATCAACACCCTGTGCTAACAGTGAAGCTTGCTTAGGGTGGGGAGCAGGGTTCAGGGGGATGCTAGCTCCACCATTAATATGACACCTCTGGGATATAGGTATCACACCATTACAGCGTCACACCATAAGGCAGACATGGGGAATGCTGCTATCCCCAGGCTGCGCACTGACATTTCAGTTAGCGGGTGGATTGCATCAGGTGAAACTACAGCAAAATCCCAGAATCCTCTGCAGTCCTTACTGGACCCAGGCATCACCACCCCATATAGTGTGTTAAAGCTGTTGAGAACCTTTTTAATATGGCTTCCTAGTTAAAATTAATAACCGCAGTCAGTAAATCACTGTCTGCCACAAACTGAAAATTGAGACTCTCTGCGTAAAGCCTTCCATTGTGTTAAAACCCTTCATCTAACAGAGAACCGCTCAGGACGCATGGTCAGCATGTGTAAATCCATCCCAGATCTTTCAGTCATTGGCCGAACTCGCACTGAGCAATAATTAAGAACTACCATTAAGCCTGACAAATGCTTCAGCCTGGTGTCAGTAGTCATGACGACTCATCAATGAATCCATTATTCCAACCTGCAGACGAGCTTTTAATAAAATTCCAGAAGTAGAGGAGCATGATTTCATTTTCTCTGTGTCACGTCAAAGAATTATAGGGCTCAGTTGCTATAATTACCATCCCATCATTACACGGCTCTGTCTGTTCAATACTCTTCTTTGGTTTTTATTTTTTGAAAAAAATTTTTTTACTTATTTTCTGGTTAAGGCACTTTGAAAGTGATCCAAAATTTTATATTCCAGAGAGAATATTTTAAACCCAATTTTAAAATATAAAAATAACCGGGAATAGTTCCCGGACCTGAACGAAGAGGTCCATCGCAACACCAGGACAATCTACGTGGAATTTTCCTCCAGGTTCTCCAGTTTGCTCCCACAGTCCAGAAACATGCAGTTTTGCATGAATCAGCAGATCGTTGTGCCAGTGCCCGTACCCTAGTGCCCGTCTGTGTTTGGCTCCGTGCTGGAGCCAGTTTTTCCGAAGGGGCTGTGGTATGTGGGACCTGGAGAGCGGAAAGCACACTGATCAAAAGCGATCCAGCAGAAAGTGAGCGATACATTAAACATTAGCTTAGCGCACATTGGATTAGCGTGCCTTATGTTAGCATAAATTAGCTTTGTCCACATTAGCGTAGCATGCCTTATTTCAGCATACATTAGCTTAGCACACCTTAGTTTAGCTTGCCTTATGTTAGCGTACATTAGCTTAGCGCACTTTCATCGCAAGCAGGGCTACACAGTTGCTCTCTCTGCAAGATTTTGGCCCAACCACTGATCTTGTCAGATGCCAAATGACCTAATTTAATCTGGAAAACCTTCTGCTTCACAACCACATTGCTGAGAAGATACCAATTCCCAACTCTGCATCCCCTGATTTTATTTTGCGCATCGGGAACAAAAATGCTACGATTTCTTCATTAGTCCTCCCACATTCAGTACAGTAATTAAATGGCTACGGGATTAATGGTGAATGCGTGAACCGCATCCGGGAAGGCTTGGGGATGCCTGCTTTGTCCAATCAGCCATGTGTAATGAAGCCATTTCTCTCCATTACTGCGACCCGTCACAGATCGATATTCAAACAGCAAATTCCACCGTAGGCCTGTTCCTTTTTTGTCTCTTCCTCCCCAGTGACCTTTCCTGAGCTGCACACAAGTGCCTTGGTAATTAAATTGGCCGACATCAAACAACCATCCTCCCATTCATCAGAGCCAGTGAAGAATCTGAGGAACGAAGATCGTACTTCGAGCACGAGGCAAACATCTCGCCACGCTTTTCAACTAAGGCCTAGGGAGTTTCATTGTGCCAGAAGGTCACATCAGGATAGTTAATCCCTCGTTGGTATTATGGATGCTTATCCGGCTATCATGTGACCTCCTTAAAGCAAAACTATCATCTCTAATAGGGGTTTCCTAACCTTCTGAGAGCAAACTGGTTAATGTCATATAAAATTTTCAGGGACCAGTAAAATGGTTGCGGATGGGTGTTGAACGGCAGTTTCATAAGTATAATCGTTCCCAATTTTTACATATGTCTATTTTCGGAACTTAACCAACTCCCACTGCAAAGCTCCCAGAGTTCCACGGCCCGCTAGAATACTGGCCACAGACCAGTACTGGTCCATGCTGGGAATTCCTAATCTATACTATACTGAGAGTGATGCGATGCACACGGGTTAAATTTAGCTGATCAGATTGAGCACTGAGGATCTAAGCAAGGCTTACCCCATTGCCAACACCTACACTTGGACTAACATTCACAAACAGTTCAGTTATTTAACAAAAGTATTTTTTAGTCAAGGGGAAAAGGGCAGCATGTAACACGATGATTTAAATCATGGACTCATATCCTGAAATCCCAATAAAGGTCCTTCTGTTGTACATCAGGGGGAACGTCTGCAATGAAACGTACGTGAGTGCAGCCCGGAAGGGTGAATGTGACAGGAAAGGCCGGGAGTAGGTGACCCTCCCCAGTGTCTGCACGGTCACCACCATTAGGCGGGCGAATCTCCTCCTCTCTGCAGCCTCATCTGCATCGAAACCGTCGCATCAATCATGCAGCTCAGCCGGGATGCGTGCTGCACGACTGATTTTTATTTCGCATGTTTTACACATCATTTAGATAAATATATACGATACAATATTTTTGTTATTAATCCCAGCGTGATATAATTATTAATCTTTCCAACCCACTAGTTCTCTCCCCATTAACTCAAATTAAATTTAGAGATTTATTACTTATAGCCCATTTTATCAGGTAAATATTTAATACGGACGCTCAGCTCATTCAGCACATAATTTGATCCGGCTGCATGGCCGCGATATCAGCTCCTTCCCTGTTTTTTTCTGCTTGACTACTTATATAGCTACAGTGATGGAAACCTAGAGACCCGGAGCCCAGCCATGATGCCAGCGGCGTTAAGGAGGAGCCTATCCTGAGACACGCCCACAATCCCAGTAATGTGGGATGCTTGGCTGGCTTGGTGAAACGTTCACAAATGTCCAAAAATGCACAGATTTGTGTACAGGCATCGGCTAAAAATTTGGTCATGTGATTGGGCGTGGCACAGCCAATTAAAACTTAGCCCCATCTCATCATTAACCAATAGGATTGCAGCTGGTACACACGGTCACTTACACTTGACTGGCTGACACATCACAGTGCTACGTTATCCGCCGCAGCGCGGGCACGTACCCGCTGACCGCACAGCTGCCTCCAGACCTGCGATCTGCACTGCAGCAAACCGTTGCATTTCTAAGCCAGAGGTTGCTTACTGCATTGCTGACGCGCACAACTTGCTACGCATTGGTTATCGCCTTTACGGGCGAGTTCCCAGCTTCCCTGACAGCATCCCGATTAGAAGGAAATGTATGAGGAACCAATTTTGCCAACCTGACACACAGATAAGCTGGTAAGTTCTGCTATTCCGCATCAGGTGATCTTCGCATACTTGTTTCTCTGCGGTTCTCTGCGGTTCAAAGGCTGCTGTCATTCTGCTGCTCTTGTGAACACAGCCCAGAGGAAATGTCTCTCTCTCTCTCCAGGTCTCCGGAAGGTTCTTCCCGAGGTTCCCTTATTCCTCTGGGCCTAGCCTCAAGACTCCCAAAACCCAAAATGCTCATGTGCTCACAACGATCAAACCACGCAAATACCCCC
>JAODJW010000118.1:680503-691864 GCA_026777045.1 Hyperopisus bebe | reverse complement strand
GCAGAGTCAGTCCCCTGTGAGTGTATTACAGCAGAGTCAGTCCCCTGTGAGTGTATTACAGCAGAGTCAGTCCCCTGGAAATGTATTTCTCAGCCCTGTGTGAGTTGAGAAGGCTGGAGCTCGATACTCGTTGGTGAAGGGGGTCTGCGTTCACCTGCGGTTCTTTTCACAGCTACCCCCCATTTCGATACCATGCACAGGCCCAGGGTGGACCTGATCAGCGCCATGGAGAGCCAGGCTGAGCCCTCAGAGCTGGAGCTGGACGATGTGATCATTACTAACCCCCACATCAAGGCCATCCTGGAGGAAGAGGACTGGATGGAGGACGCCTCGTAGGTTTATCAAAAACAGAGAGCAGGATCAGTCCTATAGCCATGTCACATTTCCTGCTATTTCCATCTCGATTGGGTATTTTTTTCCAGCATTGTCCAATATTTCCCATCGGTGTTCTTCAGATTTTTTACAAGCTGTTGTTAGTCTTAGACCTCTTAGTTAAAATAACACTTTTGTTTGTTTCAGTGGGCTGATGTCACATGGCATCGCTGTCTTAAAGGTAAAATTACAATGTTCACTTTAACGTAATGCATAAAGGACCATGGGTGAATCTCAATATGCGTACCTGACCATACTTGTGTTCTCGTGTGACCTGTTTTAAGTCGTCTTCCATCGCTGACGATCAATTCCAATACTAAGAACAGAGTACAGAGGACGGTAAAAATCCCCGGTTGTTAGTCTTACTCCTCCCCAAATATCAAGGATATATCATTTGCATCGACGCCAAACAAAATGCCCATGATTCATTGCACCCCAAGTTCATTCTTGGAAGGCAAGTCAGCAATAATGGTCTTGCCAAGACCACAAGTACGGTCTTTGCGTTCTTGTTATTGAGATTCACCCAAGATATGCTCAGTGGATTATAGGGATTGATCTGTGTTTCCTTCTTAGATATGCCACACCTTGACTGAAAAGCTGGTGGCCATGACGATGGGCTCAGGGGCAAAGGTCAAGGCCCCGAATGGCCTCAGTGACATCATCACCGTGGCCAAGCGTATTAACCCCAGGTGTGAGAGTGATACTGTTTAACAAAGCCCTGTATTTTTTTAGCAATAAGGTAATATTCATTTATCCTGTTGGGTTTCCTTTAGGGTCGATGATGTTGTTCGAAGCATGTATCCACCACTCAGCCCAGTACTACTTGATGCCAGGTATATTAAAGTAAATGTGTACAAAAAATCTGTTTGTAGTATGATATGAGCATTTGGTTTGGTTTGGGAATAAGCAGCAATTCTCGAAGGATATTGTTATACTCATTCATTTTCATTCATGACAGATTTTCTCGGCCGCTGTTAAATCTCACCCCCACAGAGCCACCGCCCTGTTCCTGTCCGTCAGCCACCTGGTACTGGTGACCCGCCATGCCTGTCACATGTCCGGCAACCTGGACTGGATCGACCAATTGCTGTACACGGCTGAGGGTCACATGGTGGCATTGCGGGAGGCGGCGTTGGCGTCAGAGACTGACCGCATGCAGCTGGGAGCGGAGGCTGTGCAGCAGGAGCACACCATCTGACCTGCACGACGCATGCATGCGCGCGCACACACACACTGACACACACACACACACACACACTGACACACACACACACACACACACAGGTTTGTAATTATATCTTTGTGGGGACTCCCCATTCATTTCTAAGGGGAAAGCTCTAATCATAACATGACAACCTTAATCCCTACCCAACCTTAACCATAAGTAACCAAACAAAATACGAGACTTAGTTTTTTGATTGCATTAATAGATCTTTGTGGGGACCTGAAATAATGGTCCCCACAACCTCAAAATGACAAGTTTTTATTACATTGTGGGGGACATTTGGTCCACACACACATACACACTTTGTATATATAGTATATTCTGCACATGAACTAACTGGCTTGAATCACATTATTACCTACCTATTTACAGTAATACACATCAGCGATACATAACCACAGGCATCACTGGCTAAGGCATCACATACAGCTGTTCTGAGCGTCACCAAACACCAGCTTGCTTCACATCTAACTGACAATGTGTCTGGCTTCCTAAAAGCCTAAAATTCCTAAAATTCTGGCTTCCTAAAAGCCTAAAAACCACGGCGATTCCCAGCCACCCCACAGACTCATTTCCAAGAACGAAGTAGTAACATGCTAGTAACATTTCCTAATCGGACCCCCTGGGTTTTGCGACATTAATTCACCACCAAACCTGGCATCGCAGACTACAAATCCATGGTACTGTGGCGATTTACCCTCTTACCACATTTGGGGTGTGAAAATATATTGAAAATTGGTCACTAATCTGACCTCTTCCAAAGCAGCCACAAATTATTCTACTAAAAGATAGAACAGCCGCCCTCTGCTGGGATTCCAACTGGTCATAGACGAGAGACCTGATGTAAATAAACATAAATGTTTTGTCCTGAAGGGAGCTTACAGATGATCCACAACAGGCCCATTGACCCTTAATTCCGGAATTTCTAGAAGTTCCATTTGGTTCACGCTGTCCTGGCAAACGTCACAGAAATCCGTCACCATGCCAGTCAGCGTCACGTGTCCAGGATGGCCAGGTCAGGAATGGTGGGTCTTTGCCCGGACCATCCCAGCAAAAAGGGCGGAAGCCCGATACCAGACTATTACACCAGCGGCAACAGATTTTATGGGATCTACTGAACACTTGGGAAGCAGTCGTCACAAACATCGTGGGATGAGACTGATGTTCCCACCTCTGTCATTCCAAATGCAGCCAGCAGGCAAAAGACTGATTAAGGAGACGAAAAGTAGGCATGACGTCCCCTGTCGAAAACATTCAGAGCCACGGTCCACAGCCTCGAAGCTTTACATTCCAGAAGGTCAACCAGAGAGAACCCTGAGAAGACTCGTTTGCACCTTTCAGTGCGTCCTGCTGTGATTCAGAGGGAGGGAGCATCATGCCACGATTGAAATGACATTGGAAAGAACTCCTTTGTTCTTTGATTGCTTCAATATTATTGACAATGTCCTGCTTAGAGGTGCTCAGCTTCTCTCTTTTAACTGATTTGCACAGATTAAATTGTTACAAAATGCAAGGATTTACCACTCCTCTCCTTTGGAATCCTCCACTGTGTTCAAGATTGACAGTTCAATGGAAAACAGATTTTTTAGGTCTTATGTAACAAAATGAGGTGTTTACATACAAGCTGCATAAGGAGAAATTGCAGCAGTTATCAGAGCTGAAAAGCTTGTTTATTTTGGAGAAGCACCCTCTTTTCTAATCCCGGCAGAACTCTGGGTACGCCCACACTATGTGGTTTGGTGTGTCGATCAATTAATCCATCTGTTTTTCCATCCATCCATCCATTTTCCATAACTGCTGAGTCACTGCCAGTCACAGCAAGCCTGCAGACCATCCTTGGAAGCACAGCACATCTGAGGACAGAGTACCAGTCCAGTACAGCAGTATTTTCCATCCTGGTCCTCGGGGACCCCAGTCAGTCCACATTTTTGCTCCCTGCCAGTCAGTCCACATTTTTGCTCCCTGCCAGACAGTCCACGTTTTTGCTCCCTGCCAGACAGTCCACATTGTTGCTCTGTCTAGAGTCCCCAAGAATCAGGTTGAGAAACACTGCACTCCAGGACACGGTCACCAAAACCACACTCATGCCGCAGAGATACTGGAGAATGCTGAGAACACCACAGGGAAAGCATTCAGACTGCACACACATAGAACCAGGGCAGGAGCTGCACTCCTGAGGTCACACTGCTGCCCCCTATTGTCAGAATCATCAGTGCAACATGTAGAGCTTTGACAAGTATTTTTTTAGTTATATATATTTTGTATGGAAATAAATTTCATTTATTAATTCACATGTATCAACTTCATTCTATTTGGTTATATTAATGATGAGATTATTTTGAAAACCGGCAAATTTTATAAATATGTTTGTAAAATATAAATTAACCTTACAGTTAATCTGAGCTATTAGAGCTATACAGAAATCCATACATACACAAGTCTGAACCTTGAAAATTTACACATTATTTCTTTGAAAAGCTACAGATTTTTAACATCCCTCAGGAGTCTCCAAAGAGGTTCATTGGGGTTTAAAGAGATAAAAGGACCATTGGGATGAGAACAAGCTGGTGGCAGGTCTGTTAAGGACGTGTCATTTCAGGATCTTCTGCTACGGCCATGTGTGTGGAGCAGCCGTTCGTCTGACCTGCTTCCTTCTGAGGCCACAGCAGCTCAGAAAACAAGGTAGAAAGGAAGCTGGTTCTTTACGCAGTCTTTGGGGACCCACTGACAGTTCACATTTTTGCTCCCTCCCAGCTCCCAGCCAATGAAGGATGCCGAATACCTGGTACAGGTGTGCTGCAAGATGGAAGGGAGCAAAAATGTGGACTGTCTTGGGGTCCCCAAGGACTGGATTAGGAAACTGCTTTAAACTAGTGTGGGACCTTGATTCTAAGCTCACGGGCTGTGCAAGTGGCCGCGCATGGAAACAGTCACCGATCACCAGCAACTGCCAGAAATAATCTGTTTGATAAAAGGGCGGTGAAAGAAGCCAAAAAAATAACAAGAGACTCTTTATAACAAAGGCTCAGTTATACGCTGTACATCTGAACCTTCTTAGTTAACTAGAAAATGTGCCTCTTCCCCTAAGAATAAAAAATACAAAAGTGAGTGGTCTTCTATGCTAAATATTTCTTTATACGGACATATGCCACAACAGTGTATCTTGGCTCTTTCTCAAAAGAGGCCTTCGCTTTTCTTCTGCTGGGTTTGCTTCCAGCTCTGGAGAGAGTCGACTCCATCCCGCCTCGGCTCCAACGCCGTCTGCGAGAAACAGGGTTTTTTTTTTAATAACTGGATGCCGTAAATGGGAACATCCTTCAAAAAGACTGTCAAATCATTTTATAAATCTTCAGTTACCAAAAAAAAAAATCCGGTGAGAGTCACATGAAATATAGTGTTAAATTCTCATGGCTTCCGGTATATCAGTGGTATTTCAGCCGTGCAGTTACTAGTTACAATATAAAAACCAAGGCTACCGATCTGAGCAACAGCGATTAATGGTGGGGATTTGATGCATGGATTTAGGAGTACACACACGCACAAACACAGTGCTGTATTTTAGAGCAAAGATTGTCAAGCAGAAAGGACCTCTGATCTGAAGGACGGCTATAGATGTTATATAGAGTGGTTGCAGGATCCTGCCTGGGAGTCTTGGACTGGGTGGGGATCCACTCCATTGGCTTCTGGCCTACCAGGTGGCTCCTCCCCCAGGAACTGGGACCTGCTCAGCCTGGCTAAAGCGTCCCGCACCAGCATCACCTTTCCACGCAGCACCTCCCCCTGGCCACAGAAACAAACTGTTATGAAATCTCACACACAGGGCTGCCAAACACATCGACGACCACTCCTGCCCCCTGGGGACTTATGGCGTACCTGCAGCCCCGGATTCCTTTCCCATTGGGGAAAGATGTTGGTGAAGGTGAGGGGTTCTGAACCCTCCTGAATCAGGTACGCCTCCGGAGGGCGCTGTGAGTTGCGCTCTGAAAGGCAGAATTCCACGAGAGTCACTCTGCGGGCTTGAACATCTATAGCAGATCTATAGCAATTAAAGCAGAGTCCCCACCAACACCCTGACCCCTGACCTTTGCAGTACTGAAGCACCGTCTTCATGGCGCACTTCCGCTCCTCATCCCAGCGGACGGGCACCGTGCCGGCACAACCCGCTTCACTCGCCCCTCCACTTTGCCACAGGTACACCTCCATGCTGTTGTCCAGGAGGAAGAGGGCTGGGAAACGGGGCACAAAAAAGCATGAGGGCCGCAGCAGCAGACATCACGACGGGCAGAGTGTAGCAAGGCGGATAAAGAGCCGTGGTTGGTCTCCGGTGTTTGCGCCTTGACTGCCCCCAGAGTTCTTCTGATGTGCGTGAGAGCTCAAGCTTTGCCAGTGTGTGCCTGTTTTTCTTTAATAATTGATCCCTAAAAAACAGCAAATGCTTTTTTGCTTTACGACTTCCATCGGATTCCTTAAAGAAACCTAAATTGCTTTTGAGTGTTCCTGGGGCACTGGGCTTCAGTAACTGCGTCAACGTGAGCATAAAAAGGAAGCCGGTGTGGTGTGTGCGTGTGTGCTTGGCGCCGTGGGGGTGTAGCCTCACATGGCCGTGGCACTGAGTACAGGACCTCCTGCAGGAAGGGCGTGGCCATGGCTGCCCCGCCTCCGTGGGCGGGGTTTACTAGCTCCTCCCCCTTGAAGACGCCTGAGGACGCACTGAGATGAAACAGGCGCGGTATGAAGTTGTACTTGCCGGGGTCTGGAGAAAAACAGCAGAGTCCACTGTTATCTATACTCAGCGGCATTTCCCATAAGGCCCCCGTTAAAACCAAACTCGGGGCTATGACCCTTTTATCCATCAAGATTTATCTGGCAGATTTTTTTTACCCAGAGTATGGCACTTGTCACAAACAAGGACATTTCGCTGAGAACTATGCACAAATCTAGACAGGCGAGTTCATACATGCCACAAAATTTGCACATCTCACTTTTTTTTATCTCTTTGAGTTACGCACCAACTAAACGGCAGGGATATTCCGTTTTTTCACTTTTTGGTGCCTCTGGGAAAACAAGGAGATTCTATATATATATGGGCTGAGTGGGCTGTGTTCAGTACCTCGGAGCATGCAGTCGTAGGCCTTCCTGTCCTGCTGCCCAAGGGCGTGCCAAAACTCAGCTGGCTCCGCCCCCTCTTCCACTTCCTGCACCCGCACCCTGCTGTTGCTGCTCAGACCTAGCTCGGGGGGGCAACTGTCACATAAACACACACACTGAATCAATCCCTTTATATAGGGATAGTATAGATCCAACTGAGCACTAGACTGTACCATCAGAGCACTGAAGAGGTGGGGGGGGGGGTTGAGAGACAGAGAGAGATACCACTTACACCTGCGTGAGGCGCTCTACAGCCCTCCTGGCTACATCTCGGGTGATGCTGTGGGACTTGCAGCCGTGCCACAAGTACACCGCCCCCTGGTGGGCACAGAGCAGAACAAGAGAACAACGGGAACGCAGGCTAGCACAGCAACACTCTACCTCCACCAGGGAGGCCTCGGGTTCGATGTTGCCACGTGCACAGAACAAACGCCAACCACCTGGAAAAAAAAAACACACACACAAGCAGCTGAATACCTGAACATATTGCTACTATGACAGACGTGGCAGTGCTACCTAAATCCAAAATGGTCACACTTTAACGTCCACTTAAAAGGACCTACTAGGTATTGAACTGCTGCTATATGTCATGACAACCTAAGTTCACTTTAACCTTCCCTTTAAATGGACCATTCGGGCATGAAACTGCTGATATATGTTATAATAGCAGAAGTTCACTTTAACGTCCACTTAAAAGGACCCAGCCAGGCACTGAGTTGCTGCTTTGTGCCAATAATGGACATCAAGTACCTCTTTTGTCGGCACTGTCCTTGCGGCTCCCTCTGTGGATGACCAGGGCTCCCTGGAAGAGCTGCAGGAAAGATGGAGGCTCCCTTCCCTGGAGAACAAGCACCTGGATCCGCGTAGAGAGAGCAAGAGAGAGAGAGAAGGGCAAGGGTGTTACACATCTGCCATTGCCTCAGGCTGCGGGAGCAACGACCTCCAGCCATGTCCCTGCACAGAGTTCTGTCCTTCTGGAAAGTTCCCGTCAATGGTGACTGATCGTGAGGAGCCTGGACCTCAGGCGCGATCAACGCTGTTAGAGGGCATGCGGGAATCGGGACTTAAATTAATCACAGCGGCTGGATGAGCGAGCTGAAAGCAGAACTTAATTGCTGTCATCTGGCAGGGGGTAAATAGCAGCTTACGGGTTGTTAGTGCAGGAAATCAGAGTGTCTCAGCCGTAGCCAGCAGGAGGGGATGTGGTCGGATCAAAAACACGAATATATCAAAAACCAGCTGTGAGTGAACAGGAAAATTATACCTGTCGACAGGTACGACGCCTAGGAAACCATCAGGAATTATGCCTCTGTTGTGTGATCAGACTGACAACATGCTTACCGGCGCCCCCTTGTGGTTGTCTGTCTCCAGGTCTTTCGTCGAGTGACGGCCGCGCCACAGGAAACAGGTGCCGTGGTCAGTCCCAAAAGCCCCACGGCCTGGGTCCCCTGGGGACAAACACTCATCAGTACACACACATACAGTATAACCACACTCAGAAATCCCTCCCACACACACAAACAATACAAATGTACACACAAACAGATACATACGGATTTAAATATCCACATACACAAACACATGCAGAAAAACACATACAGCCAGAAACACATAAGTATAGAAAATACAATATTCTAATATGTAATCTTGGGTCCAGATTACACCCCTAAACCTTACCAGCACATGGCATTTGTCACTCCTCCCAAAACCTGATGCTCCTTTAGTTTCCCTACCTGCTTCCCTTACGCAGAAGCACCTGTGTTTTCTGTCCCCTCCTGCCCACCGTAGATTTAAATCCTCGTCTACACCCCCACACCCGAACGTCGTGTCCACCTCTCTCCATTTCCCTTGGTCCTGTCCGCTGTCCCAAGTCTTACTTTGTTAAAACACACGTGTGCAGTGCATCCATCCCGTAATTCGGTACCTGCATCCAGGCAGGTGGCGAGCATCTCAACATTGACACGGGACGCCTCCCTGGAGGGTCGGACTCACCTTCCCTGGTGACAGAGCACCTCCGGCTGACCATGTAGGCGTCCTCCTCGTGGAGCTGAGCCACACCCTCGGGCAGCAGCAGCCGCTCGCCCGACTCCCCAAAGTGCCAGACGTCTACAGGGTCCGCCTCCACCCGCTGGCCCTCCCCCTTTGCCAGCAGGCCACACCCCCTGGACTGCTGCCCACTCCTGGCTCCGCCCACCAGCAGGGCCTTTACGTCACAAGGCCGCAGCTCATCAGTCTGCCCGTTCTGGATAAGGGGGTTGGGGGGGGGGGGGACGAGAAGGTATAAGGCGTCTCAGACTCACAACCTCCTAACCAAACAGCACTTAAACTAGTTCTACCGCACGTGGTAAATAGTAGCTGTGACAGAGTCAGTCACCCTGATGGGATGGAGGACATCATAACCCGCAGGGGCCAGGGGTAAGAAGCACATTTTTATTATTATTCACAAATTACTTGCCTCACTTGGGCAAAAGCATCCGCTACATAAACAAACAAACGTACTGTAAAAGGTCTTATAGTTTGCTCACATATTTTTATTTTTTCCATATTTCTTCTTTGACAATCGAAGCCAGACTGCACCTGGCCACCTAAAACCCTGAGGCTGAGAAGCTTATGGAGGCAGCCGACCCTAAATCACACCTCCTCCGGCTCCCCTCACCTCCTTCCCCGGGTCCTCCTCCACGCTGCCGTTCCGCTCTGCCCAGTCCGGGAATTTCTCCCTGAAGAGAGCTGTCTCGTGGTGCTCCGTCAGGAGCCCAAACAGAGCCCAGCGGGGACGCCCCACACCCTGCCTGCAGAGACACCAGACGCCACTTGGAATTCTCACTTAAAGCCAGTAGTCATCGCTAGTGATTATATCCCAGCCTGCCATTTCCAGGAATATTTGGCTGGAGTGTACTTCCACTCCACTAGGTGGCACTGTTACTCATTAAAAAATTTAAAAATGCCACGTACAAGGAACATATGGCACACAAAATATGGGATTCCAAGTTGAGGTGGGACAGATATGAAAATACATAAAAGCACTGCACACTACCTGTTAAATCAGGGGTCACCAACATGGTGCCCGCGGGCACCAGGATGCCCCCAAGGACCACGAGTCGCCCACGGATCTGTTCTACAAATAGCACAACTCACCAGTGAGCAGCATCTAAAATAGTCATTGTAGATAAAACCATGAACGTGATCTTAACATAGATGAGTATCATTAATAATAATATATAACTAAAGGTAAACTGAGCAGATTTGTTATTTAAGAAGAGTGTATCAAACTGGTAGCCCTTCGTATGGCTCAGTACCCGTGAAGTAGCTCTCAGTTTCAAAAAGGTTGGTGACCCCTGTGTTAGAGAGTAAGATTGTATAAGCAGGATGAAATTAACAAAACACATCCTAGAACATTGGTGTTCTTCTGCAGCTCATCAAGCATTGTGCCAGCAGGTCATGGTTTAATCCACGGGAACTTACTAAGTGTAACTTCCCTGTACTGTAAACTGCTTTGGATAAAAGCATCAGATAAATGAATAAATGTAAATGAATACAAAATGTATTTATTGTGAATACACTTGAGTGACAGCTGGAATTAACTGACACACCCTTATTTAAATACAGCGGCTGCACCTATATCTTAACCTCTTGCAGTTTCAGCATTATATGGGTCATTCTCACAAACTCAATACACAACATGCCAACTTTATGACTGAAGCCTGAAATTACACCTAATCAGTTTTATTGTATTACCATTTATTTCTGTATTAAACAAAAGCACCAAATGCAGGGCAAGAGCTACGGCAATGACAAAAAAAATACATATCATCATACAAATTGATTGTTTGTTGCGAGTTACATGCAATAAAGTTGAAAGATGTACAAACGTTTCATCTAGTTTTTGGTTATTTGACCTTAAAACTGTAATGAGATTTTTCGGGGAAATGGTTAAAAAATTATTCAACCAGAGCAACAAATGACTTTCAATATACCTATAGAGATGTGGTGTCAATTGTCCTACACGAGAAAACAAACATTGTATTTCATTGTAACATTTTTTTTCTCTTAAATGCCAGGTTTGTGAGAATGACCCGCATGCAGTGAGGCTGGTGTGCATGGGAGAACCTCACCGTTGGATCCCCGGGCTGCAGTTTAGAGGGTCCAGGGGGTTGACTCTGCAGTTGCTGTAGTCATAGCCCCCCCCCCACACCTGCTTGCCCAGCTGCAGTGCCAGCTTCCTGTCGCTCTGGGGGGCATCGCTGCCGTGCCACACGTACAACTCGGTGCCAAAGTCAAACACGAGCACCTGGAAGCAGAATGAGGGGGCATGATGACCACTACGGGGGGGGGGCATGGGGGCACACATCTAGGGGCACAGCAGCCTGGCAGTGCCAATGTGCCCTTAAAACTGTGTGCATCTTCACATAAAAACAAAATCAAATCAAATGCATTTGTCTGTATCTAATCATTCACACAGAAAAACATGTGTGTCTGTATGTGTATATATACCACTGCTGTACAGGTAGAGTTAAAAAATAACATTAGAATGTCCAAGAAGGATGTAGAAAGAAAAATTGCATTGGAGGCTAAGGATGACAATAAAAGTTTCTTCCAATATTTTAACTCCAAAAGAG
>JAODJW010000118.1:658141-680403 GCA_026777045.1 Hyperopisus bebe | reverse complement strand
TCCCTGAAAATAATTGCACACCTCAGAACGTTCGTCAGCCAATCAGATTCAAGCATTCAACGGTCCCGTAGTATAAAGCTATATAATAATTAGCTTTAACAAAAACACATGTGCCACGATTATTGGCATCCCTGGAAATTATAGTGAACACAATGTAACTCAAGCATGTTTCCCCTGTAAATGGTACATCTTTGAGTTGAGTGGAGTGAAGAGGAACCTTCAAGCTGTAACAACTAATCGACTTTACGACCTTCCCAGACCGCAGATACATGGCCACGACTGCGCTGCGCCTGGCAGCGTGAGTGTTGTCCCGCGTGAGTGTATGACAGTTTACGCTCTGAATATGAAGAATATTTCACGGATCCCTTTTGTCCTTGGACAGATTATCAAAATCTCTTTTTCTGTTGTTGTTGTAACCCTTCTAAATTTCAAACAACATTTATAAAGTACCACTGATTTACAGCAAATACAGAAAACTTATCGTGATTTTACATTACATAATAAAAATAGATTTTCATTTCAACTTTTAACATGTTTCACATTTTGAAAATTAATTTGCTTTAACAGTATCCTACAGCACGAATATTACGTATTACCGGATGAAATAGCTTCAATGGAGTTAGCTACTTGTAGTGTAGCTACCTACTATATTAAAGCAGTAACTTGGTTGTAGCTTAGTTACCTTTAATCATAAGTAGCTTGTAGCTTGAAAAGCTACCATTTAAAAGTGGTGTGCATCTGTGTGTGTATGTGTGTGTGCGTGTGCCTGACAAAGAGCATTATGGGAATGCAAACAGAAGGGAGAGAGCCTCACCGCTGTGGAGCTGAGCAGGGACACGCTGGGCATGGAGGCCCAGGCCTCCTCCACAGGGACCAGCCGATCCATCACCAGACGGTACGCACAGTTGGACTCCACCACCCCGCTTTCGTAGGCCTCGTCCTCGTCTGGCTGGCCTGCGCCTGTGAGACACACACACACACACACACACACACACACCCCATGGTCACACCAGGTCAACTGTGGCACTTTATTTCTGCCGAAACAGCACAAACCGTGCCTGACAGACTGACCAATCATAAACGACCAGTCAATAGTCAACCAATCACGTCGCTAGTTGCTGCTGTCAATATTTCTCCAGTTTTTGCGTGAATGCCTTAAGCAGTTATAGACACCAGCATCAAGTGAACGAATTTAAATGAATGAATAAATGCATATTTTGTTCCGGTCCCTCTTAGCTGTCCTATATATCGACCTGTGTGTGTGTGTGTGTGTGTATATATATATATATATATATATGCGTCTGTTTGGTTTTCTATGTCTTCTCTCACATCTGTGTCAGAGTTTTGTTGCCATGGGATTAGGTCTCCAATAAAATGAAGGAAAAGGAAAGACACCATAAGGTGTCTCTCACCTCTGTACTCCACCCTGCCCCCCAGCAGGTTCCAAAACTCTGTCGCCAGGCTGCCGTCCGAGTCGCCCCCCTCCTCCAGGACAGTCACCTGGGGCGCCCGGCAGCCCAAGTCCCGCCTCGACAGCACATGGGACGCCATTTCCGAGGCCTGCACCATCCAAGAAACAGACAGGCCTGGTTACCACGGCTACCAGAGGGCCTATGGTCCTCCGGAATCAGGACAGGGTCTGGGGGTGCTGAAGCTAATTTCCAACCCAGAACACCAGCTGAGGCCAGCCTCTAGCCAAATGACAACTTCAGTCAGGCAGCTAACAGAGAATGCCGAACAAACTATTATTCCCTTTGTGTCCACAGGACTGGAGCTCCCCCTACAGGACATTAAACCTACAAATATTACACAGAGAGCAGACTCCGAAAATGCGCAGCACTTTCCATTATATTGCCACATATTAAAATACAGCCTCTCCCCAGGTTACGATGGGGTTACGTTCCGATAAACCAATCATAAGGTGAAAATATCGTAAGGCGAAAATGCATTTTAATACAGTACACCTAACCTAACAAATATCATAGCACAGCCTACCTTAAACATGCTTAGAACACTTACATTAACCTACGGCTGGGCGAAATTATTAACACAAAGCCTATTTTATAATAAAGTTGAAATATCGTAACACGTACCATCATAACCCTGGGAGCGTCTGTACATGTAAACCTAACGTGAAACGTGAGTGTCCCCCAAAACAGGGTCCACGACTTAACGTGATGATAGTGTGAGATGGCTCGAGCTAATAGGGATGTGAGAGGGGCCCATTGGTGATGAGGTTGGGAGTTCTTTACCTTGGCTCTCTCGGCGACATTGGCAGACTTGCCGTTCCATAGGTAGCACTGTGTAGGTGTCAGAAGCAGAAAGCAATCGCCACTGTTCAGGGTCCGCGCTGCCGGCTCTACTAGCCGAACCTGGACATGCTGTCGCCCTGTGAGCAACACATACTGTGAGCAGAAGCTTCAAGGCCAAGCTTCAAATCTGCTTCACATTATACACAGGCCCTGTCATCTGTCTGACCATAATATGAGTGTTTTGCCTTGTTACAAAAAACTACAATACCCAGCAGCCCCTGCATGAAATTTACCCATCACCCCCAAGGGTTGCCTGAAATTCAGGCAACACCCCATGGCCTCTGACCTTTTATGTGGATAAGCATTAGTTCACTGAATGGGAGGGTGCCGTTGCCGGTCTCTGCCTCAGTAGAGCTGGATCTTTGTAGACTGATGTTGCAGAAGTTTTCCTCACCAGATAGGCCTGCTAGTGATGACAGTGATGCTGAAAGGTTAAGCAAAATCATTCTAGCCAAAAATGACACTACTACACTATAGTCCACTGATATTACCCACAGACATGCAGAATGTTCATTTTGTTATATATATAAGATCACTGGTTTAAGCCTTTGGACAGATATTACTGCTGTATCCTTTGACAAATTTCCAGAAATGCTTAACTAAGAAATATAATATATGATGCTATGATTGCTCGTCAAAGCACTCAAATGGGTAACAATAATAAGAAGAACAGATGGGTGCAGGATTTAATGAAAAATGTAAACTACACTTTGCAAATCAGTGCAGATATTTGCCAATTAATTAAATGCAAAACAGCATAGCAAGGTGGGCGCTAAGCACTCAGGAATCAGGGGGGGAACAAATTACAGCTGAATGAGCGGCGAGAGCAGCAGCGGGAGTTTGCCCAGCACCCAGGAGGGAGGTGGGGGTTGGGGTCCAGCTTCGAAGGCACTGGACCCCATGTTCTCTTTGGTGATCATCCACATACACAAGCATTTTATTACTCTGTTAAGGCTGACAGACAGGTCACATGACCTTGCACATATAAGTGTACTTTAATTTTAAATTATAAATTGCATGAAGAGGTGGTCAAGCAAGGAAAGACTGGTACATTGGGTGTGGTGCCATTTGTGTAATATGACATACGACTCACTGTTGTTCACTTGCACCTTCTCCGTCTCCAGGGTAACCGTGGTGATCCGCTGCTCCGTGTACTCCTGCCGGACATCATCCCGCGCTGCCAGAGCCCGCAGGGGGTTCCGGGACGCCTGGGTCTTCCGGTTCGGACGCACGGATCGCTTGTGCTCCGCCACTGCAGATCTGAGTCTTCTCACACACACACACACACACACACACACACACCAAGACAGCATTAAACAAATGCCATATTGTGCCAGACATCAGTGTTGTCAGGGAAACACTGGCCCAGTAGGGCCTCTGTGTTTCTAGGCTTTGAAGTTAACTCTCTCTTTGGAAATGGATTTGCATCTGGAACCATCACTGACATGGCTTTCTAGCCAATGCCTGGAACAAGTGAATCCAAATGGGAAATTAAGAGACGAGGAAAATGATTTAGCAAATCCTACGAAGTTTAATAGACCAGGGTGTCATAAATGGTGCAAAAAGTTCAGTGTGATATGAAAGGTCAGTGGTTGGTCCTTGGTTAAAGGTATGGGTGAAGTACATTATGTTGGATCAAGGCACAAGCAAACTATCTAGCACACAAACACAAACCTACAGGAAGAGCTGAAAAAAATCAAATCGAAGGACTGATACACCATAAGACCTTGACACAAGCCGAAATGTAAGGTAGTAGTATGTCACTTCAAATCAAGGGTGAAAATCACAGGGCACAATCTACAGACATACTTTGGCGTGTCGGACTGAAAGATGGCACCAAAGTCTTGCTCGTTGTTGACAGAGACCCTGGAGCTCATGGAGGAGGTGGTCACGGCACTGTAGAAGCAGCCAAAGGTCTGCTGACTGTCCAGAGTCATCACTTCCTTCACGGTCTCTGCGGTGACCCTGATAGAGGACTCCAGGTGCCCAGTGACTGATGGGAAGGGAAGGTGTTCAAGGGATTCCCAATGAATCTCAAGGGATTCCCACTGAATCTCAATCTCTGCCTTCAAAGTCAGAGGATTAGATGGGTGGGAATCCACAGTGACACAAAACTTTTACGTTAGAGCAGTTGTTAAAATCAAAGTCAAAAATTCAAAGCAACCGAATCACCTTAAAAACTCATTAAACTCAACGCAAACTCAACTGAACGCTTATAGACACCATCTGCTCCACAAAAAGAACACCCCGTCCAAAACTGATTCTGACACGCCAAACAATTTTGTTTTGACTGTGCTTATTTTGCATGCCAGCTTACGGCTTGGCAATGTTCATTATTAGATGGAAACGCATAATTCTATCTCATTATGCATTACCCAGTGCCAGCTATAATGTTTCTTCACATTGTTCCTGGGAAGAACAGCAATTATCATAAAGTGACTCAGACAGCCCTGAACTCTCAGGTCCGTCTGCCCGGTGAACAACACGGAGCTCCTGGAGGTCTCCTCACCCTTGATCTTGCGATGCTCCTCTTGCTCCTGCAGGCCATGTGCAAACTCCAACATGGACATGTCAGCTAAAGGAACCTGTGCAGTCAACAGCAGCTGTGTCACCGTGTTAGCATGCAATGTGGGTATCAATGAATAGTCAACTCAAAACTGATATGCAATTTTCATCTTCAATATCTTTTATTATCAAGAGAAAATGCCTTTAATTGAGTAGCTGAAAATAATTAAAATGCAATTTAGCTACTCTTTGATGGAGGCCAGCATGTAATTGCCTCATTGTAAAAATGCAGTGCAAAAATCGTAGGGAGTCAAAGGAAATGTTTAAAGCTATTTATCTATTTGGTAAATTTATATTATATTATATATCAACACAATTTAACATAAGAATATATGCATAATAAGAGTAACACCATAAAAACCAACAGCAATTTCTTCTTTGCCTCGAAAAGTTACTGATTCCTTGTTGGACGGCTAGATGATCATCACTTCACACCCCAAACCTCTCCTCGGGGGGAACCGCAGCCATTACATGTATTTGATCAGTTTTAGCACAAGCTCACTTAATTAACTTCAATAGTTTAAAAAGTCAACGAGGTATAGATTAGCCATACTGGACATGCTAGTGGTCGAGTCAGAAGTACACAGGTTTACTGGAAACACTGGGGCGAGTTTAGGAGAGCTTTTCAAAAATGTTCAAGCTAACACTTCGACAGACATATTGGAACACGAATATGAAAAATTTTAAACATCATTCTCTATGACTGCCTAAGACTTTTTACACAGTACTGTACAAATGGCAATTTTGAAACTCTAACTTACACCTAAATATTGTTAATAAGGAAAAAAAAATTGCATTTGAGCTTAAGGGCCTTTTATTACTAATGGCAGCATTTTGGAAACCAGCATAATGTAGCCACACCCTACCGGCGTGTATGTGTGTGTACACTGGTAAGAGAGTTTGCTTCACCTTTGACCCCAAGGGAGCATGGGAGTCTTTTTGACCTGCAGAGGTCACCTCCTGGGCCTCGTAGGAATGGGTGGTCTGGAAAAAGCAGACAGGAAAGAAAGAGAGAAGCTGAACAAAGACACCCTGGTCGATAACGTCCGTCTTCCGAACACACGTCCAGTACAAGGTCACAGGGGTGTTTAGAACAGCGGGAAAAAACAACATTCATTTCATGCCTGCAGCCATATTACCAAAAAGTAGAAAAAAAATCAGTTCAAGCAAAAAGGAAGAGGAAGGATCAGCTGAGGGTATCAGGCAAAACATCCTGTTACCTGAAGTCTGAATGGATCATGGAAGGTAAACAGTGACCCAAAGATACATAATTAGTTTAAACAGCACAAAAACAACCATTCAATGGTGTGGCCGTGTATGAAACACTACAACATCCAGAGGCGCCATTTGCAATGAAGTGTGTTCATTTTGCTGCTACCCTTCTAAAAACAAACATAGGTTATTTCAAAATAAGTCATCGTTACGTTCAAGCGTCAGGTGTGGCCCACAAGTCAGCCGGTGACAGGTCCCTTGCTGCTGCCTCCTCACGGCTGACCTCCGACCCCAAAGCACACCTCCTTCCCTCCGTGACTCCACCCCCAGGGGACCTCACCGACAGGTCGTTTACTTCACCGTCACAATAAAATATCCACCCGTTAGTGTAGTGTAGAGTACAGTTAAGCTCATGGATAAAATCCCAAGGAGGGTTGGGGGGGTGCAATTATAAAAGTAAATAAAAACAAAACTAGAGACAAAAGATCTTTAGTGTTTATCTAGCGGTGCGTGAAGCCCGCAAAATTATTCGTGGATTATTTGAAAATAAAATGTGACATACGACTCAATAAAAGTGTCAGGAAAAAGTACTTAACTCACAATTTATACCGCTGGAAGCCATCTGATTTCCATTCCAGGAGCATAATTATGCTAATGACTGCGAATCAGAATAAGTTACAGTGTTTCTCAAATGCACTTCGAGGCCCAGCAGGGCTTAATTCCATAAAGGCATCATATACATGTTATACGTCTATAAATATCCCGCAGGCTTCATTGGCCGTGGGTAGAATCTGTGGGCTGCTTTGTGTGTTTACAGACACGAACTAGAGGTGCAGCAATGGGCAAATTTTGACCGATACCGAGAAAATATTCTTTTTGTTGAATATTGCTTATACAGATAACTAGCCAACCTCTGAGACACGTGGATGAGTCCGGGGTTGGGAGGTTGCTGAAACTTGCTGAGCTTGCCGGCACAGATTAGAGAAATCACACTGCATCATGGAAAACGAAGGATCTATCTGCGGCCCAGATTAAACAATGAATTATAAACATGTCACGGGCTGGTATTTTGGGTCCTTTTATAGCTGGCGAATAAACCAATGAAATGCCACTACAGAAATGTGGCTGATCCTTTAAAGCTTGTTTAAATATTGGCCTAAACTGACACAGACCAATGCTGACGTCTTGATTTTCAATGAATGTCAACTGATACGTCATTCATCTCTAAGACAAACACATATTATCTGTTCCATGTTTTGTGCATGCATCTTGTATGCATGCTCATGTGTTTAAGCATGCTTTCACATTCACACGCTTCACACACACACACACACACACACACACACACACACACCACACACGCACACGCTAAAAGCACACACAAGCACACTCACCTCGTTGTAACGGATAACATACTGCGATGTGCTGTTAGTGGGTGTGAAGATGGAGGAGAGGACAGGCTCCTGGGATGGACAGGTACAAGGGGGGGGGGGGCAGTTTATTGGTTAGACATAACCCCATGTCCACCACAGAGCTGGGGGCAGTGAGGCCCCATAGGGTCGTGTGCAGGACTGAGGAGATGTGAATGTTAATAAAAACAGATGTTTTTTCAAAAAAAATGCCTCTAAAATAAAAATATATATATGGATTAGTACAGAAATCAACAACTGAGCACGAGTAACACCAAAGACTGGAAAAGGGCTCATACTGGTTTTTGATGCATGCTACCTGTAAAGACTGACCAAATCACAATCTTACCCAGCAAAGGGTGGAGCCAGGGGAATCACTGGCAATATCACTGTCAGCCTACAGGGGGCAGCATGGAGAGAGACAGAGAAAATAGCAGGAATAAGGAGCAAGGAGAGGGTTAACCATAGAGGAAGACACTGCAGGTGTGAAAAATCACAGCAGCAGTCTACTTGGGAAGAGAGAGGATGTTTCCCTTCAAATTCCTCACCATCACGCCAGAACCACCCTGTAAGATCGAGGGGCGTCATTACAAGCACAGCAATACCAGCCACTAACGTTAAAGAAACAAAGAACCTAAGCATAATATGTTCAGCTAGAGCAATAGATGCTGTGAAACATGGTGGTTCAGTGGGTATCACTATAGCCTCACAGCTCTGAGGTTGGGGTTGGGTTTGGATCCCATCTCTGGCTCTGTCTATATGAAGTTCATGCAGGTTTCCTCCAGAAGTCCCGACCCAATGCCATCTTCAAACTGCATTTCCTGGCAGGTGGGGTGCACCCTGGATGGGATGCCAGTTATCTGATGCCATGTCTAAATTGCTACTCGAGTTTTTGACTGGTATTCTATAGTGGATGCCCCCTGCTTTGTGCCCTGTGCTTCCCGGGACGGGATCCAAGTCTCCTGCTCTTGGGTCTCGAAATCTCTGCAATCTGGACAATCAGGCTCTGAATGAATGCATTGTTCACTGTGTAAACAGTAAAGTGAAAGAGACGGGGAGTCCGAAACCTCATCCAGGCCAGAGCTTCTCCACCAATCAGCCGCCGCCAAACCAGTGAAAGTCAACGAGCAGCGTGAAGTCAGCCAATTACACCAGAGATTCACTTCTCCCGTATTTTGAAATATTTACACTGACTGTTGTGATCCAGTGAAAGGTAATAACCACAGACCAGGGTTCAGTTCTCCAGAACTGCCCGACACTGACTGGTTTAGCACCAGCTCCCCCGTACCAGTTAATGTTGACCAGCTGCCTCCAATCAGAGATAAGCAGACTACATAAAAGCCAGCCGATCTAAAACAGCAGGGAAACAGAAACTAATCCTCTATATGTACACAAATCTCTGTTCTGTCTGTTTTGATTATTGACATTAAAGAGCTATTGATGTTTGGGGGATTTTTTTGTGAATAAAAATCTTTCTTGCAGAACCTTCCCATTCTGAGGCCCCCAGCTCCTCCTCTCCACCTCGAAAATGCACAGGCAGAAAGCTCTCTCCTCCACCAAACTGCACGCACCACAAACCCACCTTCTGCGCTGGGGCATTGTCAGCCTCCAGGCAGCGTTGAGTCAGAGATGGTGGGGCCCGCTTTTGGATGCCAACCTCGCTCAGTTCCCCTTCCTTACGGTCTGTCAGCCTGGTCGAGGGACAGAGACACTCAATGGGGAAGGAAAACCGCAAACAGAGGCAATCACATGGACACACTCAGTTCCGGAGTCCACCTCAGCCTCATTCCCCAAGTTTAATATGACTTAAGTTTTCAAAAAAGGCAAGAAACAATATATTTGACTTCCTTCTATCCAGCTTCCAACCACTTATCCTGTACAGGGTCAATGTTATGCTGAAGCTTCTTCCAGGCAGCAGGGGGCGCTAGGCAGGAGACATCCTGGCCAGGATGCTAGTCCATCACAGAACACACACACTGACACACACAATCATACACTGAGCAACTAAGAAAACACTAATTCACCTAGTTGCATGTCTTGTAAACACTTCGATCTGTCCATCACTAAGTTTAAAAAAATGCCACACACATAAAAGATGGTACCACAGAAAGGGAACAGTGGTTCCTAAAACCTGGCTTCATGTCAGTACCTGTTTCTGTCAGAGTCCCTTGGGCTGCCTTCAGTATTATTGTTCACTTCCCTCTGACTGGACAAGGTGGTTCTCACATGTTCCCTTGAACTGGAAACAGCAGATCCTCCCCTCTGCCTCCAGGGGGCGGTAGATGCTGGTACAGTGGTATTTGTCAACCTTTTTCCACTGTCCCTTAGAGCAGTGTGAGTGCCAGCCCCATTTCCTGCACCCTGCCCTGCTCTCTCTTCCTTCGGTTCCTCTGTTCCTCGATCCTGCGTCGACATCTCTGGCACCCTCCGCTGGTTGATTTCAGCTTCTGCCTCCAACTGTTCTTGGGCAACCACGCAGCAGACTGAGGATGCAGTCTCCCCAATTTTTTTCAAGATTCCCTTTATTTCCAGTGACTCTGATTTCTGCTGATTTATGGATTCCTCCACTGGTGGGCAGGGCTCTTCAGGTTGCTCACTGGGCGAGGGCAAATGTTCACGAATCTCACTGGGCTTCAGGTTGATGGACAGGGCCTGCTGCCTATCAGAGAGCTGGCTGGAAAGGTGCAGGGGAGGCAACCTAAAGGGACCTTTCTGAAGCTGTTGGAAAGATTTAAATCCAATTTATTAATATTTCAAATTTCACAGTAGTGCTGCCATTTAATAGCAATTCCATTCCTATCCTCTAGGGGTCTCCATAGTCAAGCCAGGGAATGGATACTTGAGGAAGCACTTCTCTGTAAGTGCCTGCACTCACAAATCACATATATAAGAGGAACCTACAACACATGCACCACATTGTACAAGGCTATGATGCCTAAGGAAGCTGGGCAGCCAATTAGCTTTGGACTCCCAGAGGTCTCTGTTCTCCATTAGTAGGTATCATTAGTAGATGTTTCTTCCTCTCCTGCTTTATCCTCTGGCTATTTTCGACTGGTACCATAACATTAACTGCAGTTATGTTGGTTTGTGATGCTCTGTCAGTGATCATCTCTTATCTCTGTGTTCCCATTTCTACTCCAAGGGCAAGTTTGCACCCACCAGGTCTACCTCGTCAAGGGTGATGGGTTGCGTGCGATAGCGCGCCCCCTTCTGGCGCCGTCTCTCCAGCACCTCGGGCGCGGTGCTGGCCTTGTCTGCCGGCTGGGCCAGCTTGGTGAAAAGGGCCAGCTTCTCACTCATGGAGAGCTTGGAGCTTTCGTCTTCTTCTTCAGGCAGCTGATCTTCCTGACTGGCCCCCTTGCTTGTGACTTCTTCCAGGCCTGCTGCCTTGGAGAGACTTGGAAATAAATTTTAGAAGTTTTAATGTTAAATTAACTTACGATATACAACTCATCAGGCCTAAAAATACAAATTCAGCATATAAACATAAGAGGTGGTTCAGCATTCAGAACCATTGCCTGACTTTTCAGGGTTTGATTAATGTCCACAAATTGCCCACAGAGCGTAGCTGTGTGTCTTGACATGGACTGGCATCCCGTCGGGGGGGTGTCCTACGCCCTGGACTAGGTTCTAGGCTCCCTGCCACCCTGTACCGGATTACAGCAAACAGATGGTTGGATAAAGCTCTTAATACTTTTATGCTAATTAGGCATATTCTCTACTAATTTCTATGTATTATTTCCAGTTAAGATTAAGCTGGATTTTACTGATCCCAGTGGGAAATTCTGCTGTGCCCAGCAGCAAGAATGGTGCGCACAGATGGACATATTATATTATATATATATAGTGCCAAATAAACAAAGTTCCTGCAAACAAGCATAAATCCTAAGTTATCTACAGAGGCTCACTGACAGCATAACTGTGGAAAAGCCCACAGGCACATTTTTGGGATGTAAAGGTTCTCGCCAAGGCAGCCGTTTTAACCAGGAATGTTTTCAGCTCCGCTGTCATGGCGCGTCGCAAAGGCCGAAAGCAGTACATTAGATAGGAAAACCCAGAAAAAGACAGTACATTAATGCAAACAAGGAAACAGGGTGGAAGTACACCATACAGAAATAAAACATCCGGAAAAAGACTGTTGTAGAGTCAATAGATAGATAAATGAGTGAAAAAATACTTATAATAATAATACATGGAAAATGGAAAAGAAAAAAAACCTGAAATTAGGCACCGGGTGCTTGTAGAGCAGACCGGAAGGAAACTGGCATTGTTGAAGGGACAAATCGGGATTGCAAGGGCACGCCGGAGCACAGGTGCAGGGAAGGACATAATTTACAATCAGGCGTCTGCCCCGCAGATGCACGGAACTTCAGGACCCCAGAGGGCCATCGCTGTACCATGTCCCCAAAGGGCCATTTGGCTACCCTCACACACACCTGCTCTGCACTGCGAACCGGGTGACTGTCACCCACGCGTCGCTTCTTTAATTAGCTGCTCGCCGCACTTGTATCGGCCGCTGCCATAAAGCCGAGGGCCTGGCCGCTTAGGGCCACTTAAGGCATTGAGGTTGTCGGAATTCTGCCCAACGCACAGGTGGAGCACACGGGAACAGTGGGCTAAGCAGAGGTATAAAGCGGAGGACGATTACGAGCAGGTCCAGGCCCGCGAGCCGCCTGCCTATGCTTGGCTGGAGCCTGGATGAAGCGATTATAGTGGAAATCGGCAAAGCAGAGACACCTGCAACACCTATCACAGGCCCTGGGAACAATCGCCATGACAACCTGCCAGACAACTACAGTAAATGCCATGGATTCAAAAACAAATAATTACTACTGATGATGATCATGTAAATGGTGACAAAATGTGAATCTCAGGAAGCAATTTATCTAATGCATCTACCTTCTGCTCTACAGATCTCTGATTTCTGATAACATTTCTTCTGTTACATAACTGCGCATAATCACACCACGCAAGCAACAAGGGCTGTATTCATAACAAAAGCTAGGTTATATACAAAAAAAGTTTATAATTATCAAAAATAAACAAATAAAACCTGTGAAGATAAAAACTTAAAATACATAGACAGCAATAAAGAGATGATCTACCAGTTCTAAAATTTTAAATAAGGTGCACTGCATTTTCTTTTTTGGTACAAAAAAAATCTAAAACTATCTTTGATTTCACCTAAGCAAAAATATCAAAGTACTGACTGCCTAATAAAATGAAATGACATAAAATATGCTTAAATGACAAAGGGCTTCAACAAGTGGGGCACAGAGCAGATTCTTCTCGTGTAAGTAAAAATGTGTGTGACAGCCTAGTCCAATCCATGCTCCTAAAATATTTGAAAATATTGCCCTATTTGCAACAATAGAGTTAATTCCTTAAAGTTTGAATATTATTTCTTCTGACTACTACGTTGTGAATTAACCGGCTTACTAAAAGAATCGATCAAAACGCAAGCGTGTCACACATTATAGGAGCGGTCAGTGTTAGCGCCCGCCATATCGCTGGCACCCACCTGCCGGTCTCTGCCACGTCCGTGCCGGTGACCAGCTGCGTCAGCGCCCTCTGTCCGGCTGCACGGCGGGCGCGGCGCTCCTGAACGCCACTGCCGGAGCGAGGCCGCGGAATGAAGCCGCTCTCAGCTTCGGCCGTCTTCTCCAGCTCCTACGGAGGTGCAAATCCACGGCACCGACACTGCAGTCAGGGTCGCCATCTCGCCCCGACTGACTGAAATTAACACTCTGCTCGGTTATTAATTATTATCATTATTATACTAAAAACTGCCTTAGAGGGGATTCTGGTTGCTCAACCAGAACCTGCCACATTCAGGTCATACATCCAAGTTCATTAATAGGTGCACGTACTATAAATAAACCAGATGCCGCTCAGGGAAAAAACTCAAGACCTTCAAATCGATATGGGTATTAGTACCGAGTGTGAGAATGTTTTGTCATTCTGATTTATTCTCCTAATTTAAAACCCTGATACCTGGGACGTCCTGAGGAGTGATTTCCAGCAGAGCAGGGTGACCGAGGGACAGAGAGGCAGGGTGAAGGGGCACAGAAGATTGCAAAGCCCCGACTTGGCGTGGCAAAGCAGGGTAGCGGGTAATCCAAGGGGGGAGGGTGGGCCAGCATCACAGATGGGGGCCATTTGGACTTCCCTGCTCTTCCATTAGGACTAAAGCAATGCCAATGACAAGAGGCAGGGGTTGGGTATTAAAATCACCCCAGGGCAGATAAATTTAGCAACAGGCCCAGAAGCAGAGCAGCTGGCCGGTGTTGGGGACGGCAGCCGTTTTGCAGGTCATGGACCAGCTTAGGGTGTCCCGTCACTCTCGGCCCCGGCAGCCATTTTTACTGCGAGAGTCTGTGATCGTATTTGTACACATGGGGGGGGGTGAAACTAATTAGCACCCCTTGCCAATGCAGTGTCAATGAATGGGCTTATTAGGAAGAATCACACTACACTTCCAGAACTAGCTAGTAGTGAGGGTTTTCACTCAAGCCCCCTGCTTATCTTTCGGTCCCATCTCCTTTTACAGAGTCATTTATCCTCTAACCCTAAACCCCCCCCCCATACCAACACCCCACCCTGACCACGGGGCTCGGCCATTAACTTTGTCCCATTCTCCCACAATAAAGACATAAATCCGATCTCATATAATAACAGCTTAATGCAAGGCTAAGAAGGAGCCAGGGGAGGGGGGCAGGGAAGACGACCCGGGGGGGGGGGGGACTCACTTTAAACAGAGACATCTTGGCAGCGACACTCATCTCGGCTTTGTCATCAGATTTCACATCGGCTGCGAACAACAGCGGAAAACAGTCGTTATGACCTGCAAGCACTGAAATATCAGACTTGCATACATGTTTTGTGCAATTTCAGTCACATCAAGGTAAATGTACGAGACCCTACACCCAGTGTGCTTGCCAGATTTTATCATCAAGCAGCCCCCCCCCCTTCCACCACAAAGATTTGACCCCCAACTGTCCCAAAAGAAATATTACACTGATGGCCAAATGAAGCTGAATTTTCTGACTCCACTAGAAGGTGCTGTATGTTCATACAAGGGCCCAAAGCAAACCAAGAGCACCATCTAGTGGGGTCAGAAAATACAGCAAATGGTTCATGAATCTTCATTCGCCTATCACTAAAATATTGCTACAACTCCATCACTGGGTATTCCAGGCAGCATAGGGTACAAAGAAGGGGAACTCCTGTGACAGGTACCAGTCCATCGCAGGACACGCATGCACACACACAACGAAGAATTTAGGGACACCAATTAGCTTAGCTGCTGTCTTTGGTAGCTAGTAAACTGGGACGGACATAAAAGCCCAAAGGGACACTTTTTGGGGTTGGAGGGGGTCTCTCCAAGGTCCACCCAGACAGCCATTTTAACCAGGAATTCTTTTCAGCTGTGCTGTCACGGTGCATCACGAAAAACAAAAGCAGTACATTAGACAGAAAAAACCCAGAAACCCCTCCGATTGGAGGACTCACCTCCCATCTTTTCCAGCTTGTCGATCTCCAAAGAGCTGAAATGGGAATAAGATGAAAAGAATCAGTCAGCCAGCGTTAGCGTGATACCCTGGGCTTTTTGGCACCGGCGCTGTGATACATGCTGCTCTCAGCGCCACGGATTCCCAGGCACACTGGCAGAATATGGTTTTCCCAGCAGCAGGGGGTGATAGAGGACACAATCCCACCATTACATCTATGGAAGGACTGAGGTGCTCTGAAAGTGCCCCCCCCCCCCAAGGTTAAATCAATGGCATTTGACCCATACATACTGTCTTATCCAATGACCACCACAAAATGAGAAGTAATGTATAGCAGTTTCAGATAAACTCATGGTCTACTATTATTTCTACAAAGGTGTATAACTTGAAAAGTCAATTTAAAGCAAATGACAGATACAAGCAAGGCCCTCTTTCAGTACACATTCACACAATTCAAAATGAGTCACATGACACGGCACTCCTTCCCCAGGCGGCTCTGTACCCGCGGCTGTCCTGCATCTCGCCGGCCGTGACCGGCTGGGTCCGGAAGCGTTCGCTGGTCTTGCGGCCCACGCCGTCACCCTCTGGGAGGTACCGCCGAGAGCGGCGCCTCCCCTCGGACCCGGGCTTCACGGCCAGGTCAAGGGAGGAGGAGACACACCCACCATCTGCGCTCCTACCCATGAGGCCATAGGAGGACAACAAAGAAGAACGGGACAGCGGGAGGATCATAAGTCTCCAGGATGCACATACAGCACCACCTACAGGCCATCATGGGTATATACAGAACTACAACACCAGGACTGTCAACAAGTAAAAAAAATTATTCAGAGAGAATTTCAGAGAGTAGATCTAGAGAAAAGACATATGCACCAAGTCCACCACAGTCGTTCATTATCATGTACAGCTATAACTGACTGATTTAACAGAAAGAGACCAAATTTGTACTTTGTACTTATTGTAAAATGGAACAAATTTTCCAGAAAATTGAAGAGATTTACAGGAAGTACTTGTATTTATTACAAGCCCATAATCTTCGTAAGTGAGCAAAATATTATTGTGTGGTAAAACAGTAGATCAGTGGGGTGAACTACAAAGCAGCTTTTATATACCCAGTGTTAACTGACAGCACCGATTCTGTAGTACACCCCTCAGGTACGTGGTTGAGTGACCTTGATCTCTTGAAACTTGCACTGGCACCCCCTAGTGTCAGAGCAAGGTAACACCTACATGCTGTGGCCCGGGATCCTGCCGCGGGTCTGCTGCATCAGCGTGCTCCTCAGGTGGCCCACGGACACCCGTGTCTGAAGCTGTGGCACGTGGCAGCCATGATTGGCCAGGGGATTCGCCGAGTGGTTTCTACTGTCATGCAGGCCACCGGAGCCATCAGACACCTCCCTGCAGAAGTGGGGGGGCAGGGGGTGAGAAATGGAATAAGGCTTGAAGGAATGTCAGTAACACTTTACTTAAAGCAGTCATGTATAATACATACCTTCATAATGCATTATAATACATTCATAAGGTATTATAAACATGGGTATAACTATTTATAAAAACACATTATAGCCATGTTTATAATGCATTATGAATGTCCTATGTAGCTCTCATCTATAATGTACTATAGATACCTTGATAATGCAGCACAAAGCATCCTTAATGCTTACACTGTCCATTATGAACGTATTTTAAAGCATTTCTTTCTATTTTAGCTGTTATTCACCTTAAAGTAAAAGGCCTTGAGGAAATGACGTAATATATATCAAATATTGCAATGACCAAGACAATTGTTCAACATCTCAATATTTTCTCAAATTTTAGACTCTTCCAGGCAGCCCGCTTTGGGTTTCAGGCTGGCATTACAAACTTGAAATTCTTTCAGTCAGCTTGCAGATGTAGCCACCTGGAACGCTTCTCCTACAGTCCTGAAGGAGTTTCCACAAGGTTTGGGCACAAGTTGGCCTCCTGCTCTTTCTCTTCGATCCAACTCATCCCAAAGCAGCTCTATAGGGTTTATATCGGCGTATTGTGGGTGTGCTGAGGCTCATTATCTTTTTGAAAAACAGTTTTCAGTTGGTGTTCCAAACTTTTGGCTGATACTGTATTGTTCCGAAACTGGAAATGAAGATTCCAAAGGCTGTCACTACCGATCCCTGACCCATGACCCCTGACTGTGGGCGGGGCTCACCTGCTAGCCACTCCCCCAACGCTATGGCTTCCATTGGAAATATTTGGGCTGTACGCTTCCTCCACCGGGGGTGCTGAATCATCCAGGGCAGCACTGCCCCCATCGAACCTGCCTGGGCTGTCAGTTCCAGTGAGTCCCAAGCCAGTGGAGGTCGTCTCTGGGACCTCGCCGGCTTCCCTCCTCACATGCTTGGGTGGCAACTCCTCGATGATGCCATACTGTTCCGCCAGCTGCCTCCGCCGCTCCGCCTTGTAGCGGGCAATCCGCACGGCCTTGGACTCCAGAACCGCAGCTTCCATCATGCCGGTACTGCGCCCCTGCTTCTCGCTTGTGCTCTCACTGGCGCCCCTCAGTGGCCGGGCATCTAACAAAATCCTGCTAGCTCACAAGGTTTCAGTCTAGGTCCGGTGGAGCTCTGTAGTCCTGGGTCACCTCGATCACAGCACAGATACCATCCCACGGCTGACAAAACAGAAGATGATTTTTAGCTGATCTATCTGGGCTCAACAGCCGCAATAAACTTTACTGCTGCTGATAGTATATAGTTGTACTACTAGTAGTATTATTTGTAGTACGGCAATTCCATGCAAAAGTCAACCTTACCATGAAAAAATGAACTCAGAAGCACAGGAAGGGGACTAGTTTAAATGTCCACTTCTCTCTATATGCCTCAGTTCATAGGTTTTCTCTTAATCACTATTTGAATTGTTTCATACAAAAATTAACCATGCAAGCATTTGCACGATTCCCTTTGGAACAGTGAGACGGAAGTGGCATGGTGGTACATTGGTTAGCACTCACACCTCTGGGACCCGGGTTCGAGTCTCCGCCAGGGTTCCGTGTGTGTGGAGTTTGCATGTTCTCCTCGTGTTTTTGTAGGTTCCTCTGGGTTCTCCGGTTTCCCCCCACAGTCCAAAAACACCCTGAGACTAATTGGAGTTCTCAAATTGCCCCCCCCCCCAACCCTGTACAGGATAAGCAGTTTCAGAAAACAGATTTTGAGTCTGATGTAGTTTCTATACTGGTCACATCCATGGCACCAGTTTTTCCTTAATAATTACTGCCAAAGACAACAAATATTTTCCAATACTTTTTGTGCCCACAAATAATATACTTCATGTGTTCATTCAGATCTTTCATGTTACACATACCTGTACAATACTTTCTGCGATTGTCTATAAAATTCACAGTTTATAGACAATCTGCTTCATCTCCTATGAAAGTCTGTCCGCTTAATGTCACAATCATACTGCTGATAAAATGCCATGCATGTCCAACAGAGGATTTGTCTTTATTCAAATCAAGAGGCTGTAAGAGAGCATATGCAAACTGACTCATTGATACTGAGCTCGTCCATTCTGCTGGAACTGCCCAGGACTAACAGACAGTATTAATAGTGGTTCTAACAGGAGTATCAGTAGAAATAATATCAGTAGTACTGAAAATCACTGGGGTGGCATGGTGCTGCAGTAGTTGGCACAGTTACCTCATAACTGTAGCTCTAACACTAGGGATCGAGTCTCCGCCATGGCCCCAGGTGTGTGGAGTTTGCATGTTCCCCCCGAGTTGTCGTGGGGTTTCCTCCAGGTACTCCGAGGTTAATTAGAATTAGCAAAATTGCCCATAGGTGCCCATAGCGGTACCCTGCCTCGCATCCATAGGCTCCGGACCCCCCCCCCCCCGCCCACGACCCTGAATAGGATAAGCACTTACAGAAGACGTAAACCAAAGTTCTTAAATGCTACCACGAAACACATTCGTAGAAGTTCAACATGTCCTGGCAATTTGACTGCCCACATAAACCTCTGTCACATTTTACTGCCTGACTTTAGCTACACTCTGCAGGCAGTGACCTGCCACCCCCCCAGATAGGTAAGGATAGACAGTAGACAGTATTGATATACTTGTACTGTTTTTACAATAAACGTTTTTGCCACATGTCTGTGAGATCGAACATGCAGCAACCACTCCCAGTCCCCATAAATTCTTTGATTCCAGTATATAAGCTCACGTTTCCAGCTGCTGACCCCCCCCCCAACACACACACACACACACACACACACACAGGCATGGCTTGTTTGTTTTTTAATATGACAAGACTGCCCTTTGACCTCCAGACATGCCAAGCACAGGTCAGCATGCCACATCTGGCTGACTGTCATTCCCCGAATAACAGACAGACCCTCCACGGCGCGGGCGTCCACGATACTCTCTGCAAGCAGCACTCCCCGGACTGCCGTGACCCCCGCCACCTGCTGGACCGCGCATCAGCCTAAAAATATAACACGGTGTCTGCCATTTTTTTCTCAGCTAAAGAAAGACTGACAGGAAGGCGTTCTTGCGCAAACCAAGTCATGAACTGAGGGTCCATCGATCCCACGCCAGCCCCTGCATCAGAAGGACACAAACTGACCTGGCTGACCTTTCTGAGGGAAGATCGACAAGAGGCTGGTCAAGTGAAGCACTCCGGTCCATTTCAGCTATTACTGCCAAATCTATCTATGTACCAGACAGGTGACAAAGCACCTAAACCAGATGACAGCCAGAGACGTAAAACGCAAAAGCAGTGCGACATCACTGCAATCCTAACCACGTTTTACCTCACGCTACAGCCGAATATTCCATTATGATGCAATTCCATGCAAAGGTCCATGTAATGTCACATCTGTAACGCTGATAAAATGCCACATAATTCTAACATGTAAATTAAAATATGAATTTTGAGGATTTGTCTATATTCAACCCAAGAGATTACATGAAAAGATATGCAAAATGACTCATCAATACTAAGCTGGTCCATGCTGTCAGGCGTTTTATATGCCAAACTATTAGTCCAAACGTTACAGCCGTAACACTGAAATTGCCCGACAGTCATTCATGTTAACTGCTTGGGACATTCACATTACAAGCCTGGTACCTGCTGATTAAAACAGTTGACATGCAGTTTAAGCAGTAGGCTTAAGACCAAAGAAACAACAGGCTACAATAATTTAAGATGCAATATCCTGTTTGGAGCACATATGTTTAGGCTGTCTCAAAGTTCAACTGCAAACAAATATAATCCCATTTATTAACCTCAATATCAAGCCTTTTATGACTGGGCCGCATCAGCCAGATTTGGCTGCACTGCTTGTCTATCATCTGCATCTTCTAGATGGCAGGGTTTCAGTAAGCTTGGAAACTAACCCCCTAAATAAGTGGTTCTCAACCTTTTTTTGCACCGCGACCCAAATGCTACCATGCCAACTCAGCTGCGACCCTAAATCAAGTATTAGGTTTTCATTAATGTTGTGATCAAGCACTCAGTGCACTCTGCCATTTACACCGATCAATGCCTATCGCACAAATCTGATTGGACGTGCTAATCAATTTTAAATTAAATAGCTGTGGTTTGGCTTCTTAGATTGGTTGAGTGTTCACTAGTTTTGCGCTAAGCATTTGCAGACCCAAGATCTGTTTATATATGTTTATACTAGGATTGGGGCTGGGAAATCTGATCCTGGATCAGCTTACTGGTTTTAAAATGCTTACATTGCCAACTCTGCCTCACGATCCTTTCAGAACTCACCGTGACACAAATTTGGGTCACGACCGACGGGTTGAGGATCGTCGTGCTAAATCATGCACCGGTGCACGGTGCATCAGCTGTAAGGTGTTCTGGTTAAATCTGATGCAGCATGTATCTGCTACACATCTGTGAAGGTGAAAACAAACAAACCAGCTGGGCCTGACCAACCTTCAGAGTGACGCAAGCCTGTGAAATGTCAGGCAAGGTGGAGGGGTGACTCCATCACCTCGATGGCTCGGGGGGCCGTCTGGCTGCACCAAGTACGTCTAACTACACCCTCGTCCAAGTCTGGGCCAATAACACCGAGGCCTAATAAAAAGATTTTCAATTAGGTGCTTTACATTGGCTAAAAAAGAATTCTAGAACTGCCTCTAATTTAACTTTAGTAAAATATCTAACATAGCATTGACCGAAAGAAGCATTTGCCTAATAGAATTAAAAGAGTGACAGGGCATAAAAATGCGCTTAAGGAACAAAGGGATACAGAGGACGGCGTATACCAAAGACCTAAAGCCACCCCCACCAGGTTAGAAATGGACTCCCCTCCATCTGACAGGTGCATTTGCCGCATTAGGTCCTCTACACAAAGAGGGCAGCGACCTGTCAACTGAGAGATCCGCCACCTTGGTCTTCAGCGCGGAGCGGGAATGTCGGCAGCGCACAGATCATTCGGACGGCATGCGTTCCAAAAACGACCCACAGGGCCAAAGCAAAGGACACCGCAAAGGTCTTCCGACGGCCCGGGTCACATGCGTACGCACCCTGCTCAGGGACCTGACATGCAGTGCACCATAAATTAGATTATGTACAAATAAGGTCAGGTCAGGACAACGGTCCAGATCAGGACTGACAACAGCAACAAGAATATCACCAAGTTTCCAGCACAGACAAACGTAAGTAAAAAAGTATAAAACAAGCGATATTTACCTCTCGGCGACTAACAACTGCAGGACGCACCGTAATAAACTACCAACGGTAGTGTTTATTGTAAAGATTGCCCGACGACACCTATTCCCCCATAATCTCTGTGGGGGGGTTTATGCAACACAGGCCTCACATGCACACTCCAAATACGCCGTCAACACTTGTCCCGTGGGAGATGTCAGTCTTCATATTAAATTACACAACGGCTCTGTCACAGGCTCTGAAGTCAGGCCATTCTCAGCAGGAAAGGGAAATCCACGCCGGCTCTCTGATAAAGTTATACGATAAAAATACACGTGGATGGCAGCCATGGGTTCTTACGCAACAGAAACCGGGCATTAGCGTAGCTAGAACAAGCCCTACCTTCTTCCGATTCCCCGCTCAGGTCCACATCCAGCTTAACTTTAAAAAGAGAGACAGGGGTGTGTGTGTGTGTGTGTGTGTGTGTGTGTGTGTGTGTGTGTGTGTGTGTGTGTGTGTGTGTGTGTGGGAGGCTGGGTGACCTCGCCGTTACAGCATGTATTTCAGCCAGAAAGACAGTGCTTCCAGTGGTCTGTAATTCCTGACAGGCAGGGT
>JAODJW010000118.1:645622-658041 GCA_026777045.1 Hyperopisus bebe | reverse complement strand
GCAGGTGTCCGCTATGGTGTGGCTCATCAGCTACTAATCAAGTAATGTTATCTGACATGCACACAGAGTCTGCACACAGTGAACAGAGCCAAAGCACTGCAAACAGGAGCTACTGCTGTCCCAGTGAGTGTGCCTTTAACACCCTGGAATGGACAGAGAAGGGCAGCATGTATTCATTTACAATTTGTCAGATCTATGCCAATTACCCAATCACAGCCCTCGTGGCGCCCTCTATCAGTCATGTGATCCACTCATTGATCTGTGATAGACACGGGGCAGCTTTAATGGAGCTGAAATGAACACAAGCAGACCGGTTTTTTGCAGGGACCGCATCTGACCAAACATTTTTCACGGGGGGGGGGGGGGTGGTATTAGCGGGGGACAAACCGCAAACCAGGCTGATCTAGGTATGTCTGATGTTTCAGCTATGTGGCGACTGTGACAGTGGATGAGAGATCAGGCATAAGTAAAGTTTGATGGCGATTACCGCTGGATCAGACCCCCACTCTCTCCCGCTGCTCAATGTCCCCCCAGGGACCAGGCTAGACACTACAGTGTGAGCAGCTAAATATCTATTTTTTAATTTGATACTCTCAACACACCACATCTCTGCAGTGGATATGGGATTATGGGAAAATATCACAGCATAAGCCAGCTCAGAGGACACAGCCAAAGCACACAGAGGCTAGTGTGAAAATCTGAAAAACCCCAAAGCCAACAGAACATCAAGTTTATCTTTAAGTGGTGCACTGAAAATTTATCCACAATGTTTAAAAGCTTAACCAACATCTTCCAGACTTGACGTCACTTTCTATTATCTATAGAGGACCCTGTATTAAGCCCAGGCCAGACAATGAGATGGTCACATCCTGCCCACCATGTCCACCTGACCCTCCAGTCTCCTCCCTAGCATGACCCTAACCTGCCACACCTGTTACTAATTTGTCTCAGCTCTCGTTCCTAACCCTCGTGTTAATCACTCCCAGCTGCCTCTCGTTAGCTACCTTGTTAGTCTCATATATATGTGCTTCCCAGTCCTGTGTTCCCGAGTCTAATCATTGATGTTCCTTCTTATTGCCTGTGCTCTTCCTAATTACTAGCCTTCCAGCTTTGATCCCTTATGGCCCAGTTTGTTTGCATATGCTATTCATTTAAATTCAAGTAAACCCCTCCTGTTTCAATACAACACCTGCCCTCAAGTGACTCAACCCTCAAGGCACAACAGGCACACACCATAGTAAAATGTTCTACAGCTTCACATAAGGCTGCCCCACTTCAGCACAGGAAGATCCATTGGCAGTCATACCAAACACTGTCTTAAAACCTATGTATCATAACAAATTACAAGCTAACCTTCCGTTTGAGAATTCAATGGAAACTCCTCAGCCCGATAGCAGAAACTAGGGCTTCTGTCGTCATCCACATGACATGACATGAGGAATCACTGATTCTGGCAGTGATGGGATGTCACTGTATCCAGGAAGGGATTCAGAAGAATTTCAGCCAACAGTAAAATTCTGGGGTCATCCATTTTTTAGTTGAACATAGACCGTCCACTAATTTACTATTATTCATTGATTATTTATTACCATAATATTCCAATTTTGTCTTTCAGGAAATTGTATTTGAGTACATTTTAATTAGTTTGCACCACATTTACTTGTTTGCACTATATTTGCATTTGTCTGTACTCTACCTCCCTGCTGCTGTATGCACCAGAATTTCCCCCTAGTATTGATAAAATAATATAATTTCACTCTTAAGAATTTATACTAAGGGTATTCTCCAATCCCCATTAATTATATAGTACTGCTTGTTCAGAAAAGGGACGCAAACATACCTATATTCCACAATACAGTCCTTGCATCGTGGTTTAAGATTTAGGTCGGCTTTGGAGATCCCCCAAGTCTGCCCAAGCGGCTGTTTTTAGAAGCAATACCATTTGTCGAATCTATCAGTACTAAAAATTAAGTTGTTCTTGTCCGCTTCCTTAAAGAGTCTTAGAAAAACACCTCAATCATTTGATTAACATAAGGCAAACTATGCAGCTCGTTTTGCTGCATGCACCTGTTCCCCTAAGGACTTCAGATTGCCTGCATGCTAGCAACTGTGCACAAACACCCACTTTGTCAGGATCCACATGTCACACTGTCATGCTGAAAGGCAGTTGGATTGCTCACCGGATCTCAGTTACCCCCAGTGTCCACACCTCCTTCCACGGGGCAGCTGCATCTAACCCCATGATACCCGAACAAGACTTATGTAACTGAAAGCTATCATAGATTGAAATTGTTGAAAAGGCTACAGATTTATATGAGCAAAGTAATTTCGACATCGCTGTTTCCATCATACCATCCATATAAATCTACTTACATACAACGCTACTAAGTTAAGCATCTTTTGATATTTTTTATTTGCAATTTGTAAATAAGTCCCAGTGTTCAAACTTGCATTTCTTTACTGTCATTAATGAATACCCCATTCTACAGTTTCCTGTGTTTTATTTTTTACGGCATACAGGGTTGCCAACTCTCCCGCATCTGGCCTGACACTCACGCTTTTAGACTCTCACACTCATGCAAGGAATATTACGGCAAATCTATATTATTCCATCATAAACCTAACGCTTATAATGAAAAGCGCTGAGGTAGTTTGCAAACCATACGGACTCTTTACAAGGAAATAAAACTGTTACATAAATGTAAATGTGTGTGCAGACTTGTCTCGAATTGAAAATCTCACGCCAGCCAGCGTGACCAAATCTGGCAACCCTGTTTGTGAGCCTCTCAAAGGATTGCCACGGTTGAAGTGAGATCTACGTCTTCTTATTAAACGCAGTTATTCTCTCAGGTAGGGCTGTGACGCTTAACTATTTGCATGAGGCAAATTCAAAATCGCAGCTTTCCAGACCCATGCGTCCACACCTGCTTGTAAGATCCCGGCAGCTGCCAAGCTACAGACGCTAAAGAAAGACTGGATGTACTCTGGCTGTGTATACAAATACTGTAGTGGACAAAATAATATTAATATCACATGAAAAGATTTTATCTTAACTGACCAAATTACAATCAGACACTACAAAGGTCATAATAAATTGACTATTAAGGTATGAGCCTTACAAGGCTTTAATTTATGAATTTTCAAAGCAACATGAGACAACTGGTAAAGCCCCAGAGGCCAGATATTTGGTGCTCAGAACTGCAGATGTATCAATAACCAAAATTCTATTTTTATTTATTGTGTCAAGGGAAATATTCTCAAAAATCATGACGGCAAACGGCGCAATATATCAGAAAGGGCCAGAGTGGCTGCAGGCTGATCAATAACAGGGATATTTTATCAGCGTAGTTGCGAAGCAGCACAAAAGTATAAAGTGAGGAACACAGAAGCGAATCTGCACCTGCGTTTCTCAGCACTCAAAGCTATGCTTCACCATCCATCCATCCATCATCTACCGCTTTTCCGGGTCGGGTCCCGAGGGCGGCAGTCAAAGCAGAGAAACCCAGACTTCCCTCTCCCCAGCCACTTCACCCACCTTCTCTGGGGGAATCCCGGGGCGTTCCCAGGCCAGCCGAGAGACATAGTCCCTCCAGCGTGTCCTGGGTCTTCCCCGGGGCCTCCTCCCAGTGGGACACGCCCGGAACACCTCACCAGGGAGGCGTCCAGGAGGCATCCTAAGCAGATGCCCGAGCCACTTCATCTGGCTCCTCTCAATGCGGAGGAGCAGCGGCTCTACTCTGAGTCCCTCCCGAATGACTAAGCTCCTCACACTAAGGGAGAGCCCAGCCACCCTGCAGAGGAAACCCATTTCAGCCGCTTGAATTCGCAACTTTGTTCTTTCGGGTACTACCCACAGCTTGTGATCATGGGTGAGGGTAGGAACGTAGATCGGCTGGTAAATCGAGAGCTTTGCCTTTTGGCTCAGCTCCTTCTTCACCATGTCAGACCAATGCAGCACCTGCATCACTGCTGACACTGCACCGATCCGCCTGTCGATCTCCCGCTCCATCGTCCCCCCACTCGTGAACAAGACCCCGTGATGCTTAAACTCCTCCACTTGGGGAAGGACTCCCTCCCCGACCCAGAGAGAGCACTCTACCCTTTTCCGGCTGAGGACCATGGTCTCGGCTCCCTCAGGACATGGGCGAAGTTCTGCCAGAGGTAAGAGTTGGAGGTCCTTCTGACAGGGGATTCCTCCAGATGTTCTCAGCAGACCCTCACTATACGCTTCGGTCTGCCAGGTCTGACCGACTTCCTCCCCCACCAGTGGAGCCAACCCACCACCAGGTGGTGATCAGTTGACAGCTCCGCTCCTCTTTTCACCCGAGTGTCCAATACATGCGGCCGCAAGTCCAGTGACACGACCACAAAGTCGACCATCGAACTGAGGCCTAGGGTGTCCTGGTGCCGACCTGTCCCCCCACCCGAAGGCGAAAGGACGCTATCCTCTCGTCCACCGCAGTAAACCCCAATGTACAGGCGCCCCGCCAGGGGGCAATAAGTATGCCCACCCCTGCCCAGTGCCTCTCCCCGTGAGCAACTCCAGAGTGGAAGAGAGTCCAACCCCCCTCAAGAAGACTGGTACCAGAGCCCAAGCCATGCATCAAGGTGAGCCTGACTATGTCTAGTCAGAATCTCACGCACCAGCTCAGGCTCCTTCCCCACCAGAGACGTGATATTCCATGTCCCTAGAGCTAGCTTCTGCAGTCAAGGATCGGACCGCCAAGGTCCCCGCCTTCGGCCAATGCCCAACTGCACCTAATCCCTTTGGCCCCTCCTACAGGTGGTGAGCTCATTGCTGCAAGCAGTTATTGATAGCAGGGCTGTCATTTAGGAACCAGTTGAATCCAAGGCCAGTGTACAAAGAAGAATTAACTGGATAAGGAAATCAAAAGAAAATGCATATGGTTTGATGAGTCACCATTATTTTTCTAGGTATGGGTAGCCATCTTGGTGAAATCATTAATCAGCTGGATGTTCTGCCGGGTCATTTAACAGCCTAGGAAGATGAGGCCATTTTACAGGATCAGATGCAAGTACAGTCCCCTTAAGATGTTAGGATTGAGTCACACATCTTCCACATCTCCCAGATCACCACATCTACACCCCATTGAATCTCTGTGGAATGATTTGGAGTGCTGAGCGCAAAATAGATTTCCACTTCCTTAACTCCTTAGAGACATGGAGGCTTTGCTTCTTCTTGACTGGTCCTACTACAAACAGTTCAAGACTTGTATGACGGCATTTCCAGAAGGACTGAAGCTAGTTTGAAGGCACTGGGTGGTCCTTCATGGTAATGTATTGTTAGAGGTTAGAAGTATTGTGACATTAGTATGCGTCATAGGCCAGTAATGTCTTCAATTAGTCATTTTTCACACCTGACAATTAAATCATATTTAAATTTAAAAACATTTTTATCATAATGTTTTGTGTATTATGTTACATGTTTGTAATGTCTATTTTATAAAAAAAGAGAAAAACACAGAAAACGTCAAAATATAATTGTGTAGCGATATTAGCATCTTTCAAAAGTTTTCATGTTACCTTGCATATTTTACTAAGATTGCAGTGTCGTTTGCAGTTTGATTGCCAGCAGAGCGATTTTCAGCTGTGGCGACTCAATAAATAAGATGAGATGTGAAAACAAATGACATGTTTTAAGAGACTATAAAACTCAACGTGATTAAGTAGCTGGTGCTGAGGTAAGGCATTAGAGATTTTCAACCCTTTAAGATAAGTGGAAAAACTAGTCATTTGCATGATATTTCCGTTGCTTTCAACAATGGAAAAAAAATATAAATTATTTTGTGAGCTGTGAACAACACACAGACAGTAATATGCATACACTGAGTAATGAATAATGTTACATATAAGAACCTTGTAAAATGACCTTGACACCTTTACTTTTGTTAGTTTTGTTACTAACAGTCCTTCTCACATCCGAGCAAACGGCAGCCTGGGTCATATCATCTCACAATAACATGCAGCTGCAGATAATAACGTAACACAGGTACTTACTTGGGAAGCGACAGCTATGTGGTCAGGATCATAGCCTCCTGGGGCAGTGAGGGGGGGGGCACAGCCATCCTGCATGTGGGCTGTATCAGAGCACCGTGCGCTCCATGTAGGGTGAACAAGCCTCACCCAGATAAAAATAACCCCCCAGTCGTGCCTATCATTCCTCCCCCCCCAGGACTGAGCCAACTGCAAGGCTAGGTACTGACTCAGGATGGGTGCATAATCCCCCCCCCACCCACCGCGTAGTGCAGGCAGCACCAGATGGTAACATTATTTAGAGGTTGGCACTCTCGTTAAAAAAAAAACTGGTACATCTGGTGGTCAGGAACCAATGAACCAGTACAGGGAAATCTGCTCCTTTCAAGCTGAAGGAGTTTCAGAAGGTTCACTGCATGGCAATAAGGGGTCGAATCTACTCCAAATGTGTCCTTTTCATTCTTGGTATGGAAACCAAAGCAGCTCCATGGCAGCGCCACCTAGTGTTTACATTAATACCGCAAGCCGGCAGGCTCTTCGACATTAAATCTGTCCATCCATCCATCCATCCATTTTCTGTAACCACTTGTCCCAGTACAAATCCAGACCAAGATTTTGTTTCAACCAACCAGTTGTGTATAGAGTCAGAGTACTTTCTGGATCTGAAATCTCCACCTCTAAGGATGGGCATTCCAATATTTTATATATATTTATATAACACAAACATTTAGTTCTTTCAAAAGTCCATTTTTTAGATGCATGGATGGTGCTTGTTGTTCCAGTGAGTAATGCACATTAGTAATTACCTATCATGCAGCAGAAATTGTACCTGCAAATTGTATCCCAGTGGTTATTCCCTTTTAGTCATGGTAAAGTGCTGTGCTTACACTTGATGACAAGATGACAATGACCTCTGTCCTTGGCCTTTGTGTTGTAAAAATGGATGAAGCTAAAAGCTAAAACAGCCATTTTGGGGAAAAAAAATAAAGCAAAAAAACTTTTCATAGGAAGTACATTTATTCACCTGAACACCCAAAAATGGTGACAGAATTAACAATGCTCAAAACAACCTGCTATGTAAGCAGCAGCTAAAATAACAATTAGCTATAATTAGCATCACTGTTACAGTTAATGCCTTTTGAAAACAACACATCAAATGCCAGAAAGGAAACAAGACACACAAGAAACATTTGTTACATTTGTGTTGGAATTGCAAAACAAACACAAACTTAGAAACAAAGTCAAAATAAACACCCTCGATATTAACACATGAAAAAGGTACTTAAAACTAATTCCTAAGCAGTTTATCTTCCCAGCCGTTACTGCAAAGTCATTAATGAACAACATGAAATTCATAACCTTTTGGTGGATGCGCAGAAGTTTATAACTGTCACTGGTATAGTTCTCTGATGAATAAATAAATACACTCCATACCTAAATCCTTGTCTCACACAAAGATCATGTGGCGCGCTCCTAGAGTCAGCAGGATGAATCATCAACCTCAGAGTGACAACTACTCGACACAGAAAAGCCTGGATCAGTGGCTTTTCATGCCTCTCTATCTTGACCTTGACACCTGTGACCCCAAAACACCGGTAACTATGATGAAATTAATTTTATCTGCATTAGGTAAGTAATGCATGCTTAAATTCCCCTTAGAATGTGCCCCCTCCCCTTCGCCACTAAAAGCGAATAAGGCCATCTGAGAGTCCAGCCGCACTGCCAACCCCCAGTACATCGCCTGCCCGTATAACAGCGCCGTCTCTGAAAGCCCAGCACAGGCAGAAGTGTTTACACCGCTGATATATTATCTCTGAGCCAGGAGCCTAAAAATGGCATGAACCTATGAGGGCCTTTCAGGGGAATGGAACACATCCAAAGATCCAACCCCATAAAACATCTAAACGACAGTCAACACTAGAATTAAGTAAAATAACTGGGCAACTGAAGACTTCATGGCTGCTTCCTGGCGCCGGCGGCTGATTGGTCACCGCAGTGACAATGACAAGTAACAACAGCCCCTCGTTCAGAACCATTACTATTGTGTGTGTCCTAATCAAGCACACCGATGATGTTCTCCTTCCCTAACATAAATCCCATCAGTTCGCTCATTTCCAGTGATCTACAGTCAAATCCCACGTCGATGCTCCCGAACACCAACTCCAGTGCCATCTTCCTGGTCCTGCCGCTACGGACCCTTAAAGAAGGGATGTTCCAGGGCTTTGGAAGCTGGGATCCGTTTCAGAGGGTTGAAGGTCAGGAGTTTCTGCAGGCACACCAAAACAGGACCCCCCCAACTGAAAATTACGGAGATAATGCTTAATGCTAAATATAGAGCAGTCTATGATGCATTGATAGAATTCTTATATAAAATTTCAGAATTAGATATCCAGATATTAAAGGATAAAGAAGATTAACATCCCTCCATCCATCTTCTAACCACTATGCAAGTATAGGTTCGTCTTGCAGCCTCAAGTCCGTCCAGGGCAGCACAGGGCATAAGGCAGGGGTACACTCTGGAGAGGGTGTCCCATTTACCTACAGCTAAGGGTACAACTGGCAGACCCTTGAGACTACAGATCCAGTGTCAAACAAAGGCACAAATTTTTACCCTTTTTTTTCTGACAGCGCAGTCCATCATAGGACACACTGTACGACAGAGGTAGCAATTTCAGGTCCAGAAAGTAAAAATCCAAACCACGGTTTACTTTCAACCAACCAGTTGAGCATAAAGAGTCACAGTCACAGAGTACTCAACTGGTTGGTTGAAAGTAAATCGTGGTCTGGATTTGTACTTTCTGGACCTGAAATTTCCACCTCTGCTGTACGAGCAATTCAGAAATGCCAAATGGCCTAAGTGCGTGTCTCTGGACTGTGTGAGCGCACTGACACAGCATGGCATGAGCGTGGGCCAAACCCTGCACATGCAGAGCAGGGGTGGCAATCAGACCTCGAATGCCGAAGATGTAAGGCAAGAAACAATGCCCGATGTGCCGGCCAGAACCTCGTACAGCGAATCATAATAGCGGGTACCACTGGCCTGGTCCCACACTTACCAACAGTAGGTCATTCTCCTCCAGGCCCAGGTTTGGCAGCATCTGGCTTAATGTTCGATCACCTGCCCAGTTTGGAGAATAGGCAATGGCGCTCTCTGCTGGCCAGTCTTCCTCTGGCGGAAGACCGATGACTCTGAGGGAAAGGCAGGTCAGCTACAGCAGACAGACTACCATGTGACTGAGGCTCCCCCCTCAGGACAACATACCCAACATACCAGTATACACACGTAGACAACACTGGTGTTCAACACTGTTGGGATCACTCTGCCGACCCAGGGATTTGAACTTGCAACCTTCAGGGTCTCTCTCTCACTGTCACACACACACACACACACACACACACAGACACAGACACACAGACACACACAAACATATATATAAACAAACAAATAAAGGACTTACTCGATAATTTTCTGCAGCTGCTGTACCTCAGAAAGGCAACAAAACAATGGCCTGTCAGACACAAGTAGGAATATGATGAGGCCATAGGCAAGGTACTCCATTCATTCATTGTTAATAAGTTTAAAAAAGAACAACGTCTGTATTTCCTTTAAATATCATGGTATGCGTCAAAGCAAACCAGGTCATAAGATGTTATGTGAACAGGAAGTCCTTGGTGAGCACCACACCATCATCGATTCTCGCTCCAAAATGCTACAGATGCACCGGGGATCACGTTTGCTTACCTCAGGAGGAAGAACTCTGCAAAAATGCACCCTGCGCTCCACATGTCTACGGAGGACGTGTAACTGGAGTGGAGCAAGACCTCAGGGGCTCTGTACCATAGCGTCACCACCTGGGGGCAAGCAGACTGCATTTTACTGTAACCAATGCATTCAGCAGCTTGCAAACATGCAATAAATGTAAATATGATGTAACTATCATCTCTCTCCAGTTTATACCACTCAATACTAAGTTCCTGAGAAGTCTTAAAACCTGTTAGTCAATCTTCAAAAAGCAATGCAAAATTAGCACATTCTTAAAATATGAATGGTTTGTCCTCTAAAAATTGTAAGATGTGTTCAAGCTTTAATTTACTTTTTTGTTTTTTATTTATAGAGCACTTTTAAAACAGGAGTTGAACCCAAATTGCGGTTCAAACTGTATACCAAATCACACAATGACACACGACCTAAATTAAAATAAGATTTTAAATGACAGTAAATGAGACAAATGAATAAACAATCAAAGACAATTTTAACATATTTGTACTTTTTAAAAATAAGAAGGGATGAAGAACTCTGACATTGAATTAAAAGCTAGGGAATAAAGGTGCGTTTTAAGACAAGATTTAAAAGCAGGTAGTGAAGGGTCCATCCTAGCACTTGGGGGTAAATCACTCCACAGTTTAGGGGCCAAGTTTACGACTATGTCACAAAGACATATCCATCCATAGCCACCTATTCATTGCCAGAAACTCAACTATCCTAGAGCTTATCCCAGAAAAAAAGCAAGGTTCAAGGTAGGGGACACTCTGGCTGGGATTCCGGTCCCTCATAAGGTGACATGCCCACATTACAAGTAGTACCAGACCGATGGAACTGCAGGCCAAATTCCGACGGGCACTGCCAGACTCACACACGGTGTCAGAGCAATGCGGCTGGTGTAGATGCGCGCCAACCCAAAGTCCGCTATCTTCACCCGACCTTGGCTGCTGATGAGCACGTTGGCCGGCTTGAGGTCACGGTGCACCAGCATGTTGACGTGCAGGAAGTCCAGGCCCTGAAGCAGCTGGACCGTCAGGTTCTGTGCACACAAACATAAGTGGGGGAGCGGAACCACACCATCACCTCTGCTCTCCAAAGCCTACCATGTTCTGGTGTGTGCCGGTGGGTCAGGACAAGAGGAACCAGCTGGCTAGGTTCGCCCCAATCATGATTCAAGAAAACTACTTCTCTGTATCTCCTAAAAATTAATATTCAATATATTGCTGAATATATAATATATTCAATATAAGAAACAGCTTAAGAAGTTAAGGCTCACCTTAATCATCTCCCTGCTTAAGCCTGTCTGTGGGGCTTTAGCTAGGAACGTCGACAAATCCTGATCAACGTACTCAAACACCAAAGTCAAATCCAAGGTTTGTTTCCAGGTAGCTGATACATTTAATAACCTGTAACATCGATCACCTACAGTTCAGTATTGATCTGCAGCACTTATGAATTCCACACAGTTAAATGTAGTTCAGACAAATATTTAACGAGAGTAATGCAAATTCGGAAGAAACCTCCAGGACAAAAATAATGTAATAGGCATGTAATATGTAATAGGCAAAGGTGTAATTCATAAGAGTAATCTGGATATCTAGTCCTGACTCTGTTACAGAAATAACAATCTGCTCTTATAAAAACTGCTTCTGAAAAACCTACTGTTTGATGATACAGCCATAATCCACGAATCTCAACAAAACAGAGGCATCAATTTGGGGTTGACAAGTTTTTAATTGCCTTCTAATTGCTCTACCATTAATCTATGTATAACTCTCAAATTACTTTAGATTCTTCCTCTCATTATCTGTGTTTAGAGATCAACCAGTGGTTCAGTCCTCCAGAAACAAGACATTCACGGAAGCATACAAGCTTTGGTTCATTTTTCACTACCGGTGCTGACATTTGCTTGGCAAAATCATTTAGACGTCTTTGGATATTTGGTTGTTTAGATCACACCACCAATCAATGGTACAAATATACTGATACCTTAAAATAATATGACCTCGAATTCCATTTTTTTATTACTTACTTTACGATATTAGGGTGGTTGAAAAACTCAATCTTTTTCAACAGCGCCACCTCTCTGATCATGAAGGCAGGAATCCCGCTTTTAGAGTCTACAGGGATGTTCAGCTTCTTCACCGCTACGAGGCGCTGCGGCTCCCTTATCGCCCTGGCTTTGTACACTTTGCCGTAGGCCCCTTCTCCAATTTCCACCAGAATTTCATAATCCGCACTACTCTTGCCAAACTGGTCTTCCATACTTCCCAAGTTATATGGCGATAGATCAGAACTGTAAACAGATTATCCAACAATCATGCATATCATTGGTATACATGAACAGTCACTTAAAATGCAACTTGAAATAAACTTAAAAGTTCGATTTCCAAAATTAAATACTATATTGCACGCGAATTATACTGCACTTAAGAGCATGGACACGATGTAAAAAGACATGGCGTACTCTTTTTACTAGATCTGCTTTATATGACAAACACTTAACATGTCAGTACAGTTAACCTCCAGTTTGCAAATATACTTGTCGCAAGAAAAGATCGTGTTTAAATCTGTATAAGATGCTTTTTTTCACAGGTTTGGTATGCTGTGCTGACAGCAATGGACTTGAAACAACCTCTTACATTTTAAGTCTAAACAGCGG
>JAODJW010000118.1:626653-638946 GCA_026777045.1 Hyperopisus bebe | reverse complement strand
TGAAATTCTCTGACGGCTACTGCTAACTCAAAGCTCATCTGTCCGCACATCATAAACGCGTTCCTGCATAAAGAATACGGAAAACAAGAGACGTGACTGGCTGGTTCTGAGGGCAGTGGGAGGTGGGGCTGATTAACTGATGAGTGGATCTGGGAGGGCCCAACTCACAACGCCATTGATCCCAGCATAGGGCACACACAGCCGGAGACTGGGGAACAGCTCCACAATCTGCTCCGCCAGCATGGTCTTCTGAGCTGAGGTGGGGTAACTACAGGGATGGAGCAAAGGGCTGCAGTCAATGGGATCAGCAAACAGTGCCTAGTTATATATATAGGTCTAAAAGGAAGAGACAAACAAGGAACAGCAGTGATATCAGAAAAAGGCTTGAAAATCCACATTGTGACAGACTATCGGGTGCTGTCAATCAAGTTTACCAGATTTCTCATTGGTAATTTTTTTTTTTTGCTCCTGAACAGCACATACGAGTCATGCCCATCTCAAAAAACGGATTTTGTATTGACTGCCAAATAACTGCCTTTTTGACACCACTAGATGGTGCTGTTGGTTTGCTCTGGGGCATGCATTGAATGCTTTTTTGAATAGAGAGCACCATCTACTGGTGTCAGAAAATACAGCAAATGGTTCATGAAACTCCATTCGGCCATCGCTAGAGTTTTGAAGCCTTGTTTCTCTCTTTGCTGCTATGTGGAGCGGAGCGGGGGGAGAGGCGTACAATCCGAACTCGTCCATGATGAAGGACACGGCGAACTTGATGAGCTTTCGGCGCGAGAGCTCGCAGAGGCAGCCGTCACGCTCATACTCCCGCATCACCTCCGGGCAGAGTCGCTCTAGCCAGAGACGGAGTTGTTCCAGGTAGTTCTGCGGGCCAAACTCCACAGGGGGCTCGCCGGCACCGTGACCCTCACTCTGGGGCTAGAAGAGAGGATAGCATGGGCTTGGAGTGGTTTAGCCTCGGAAGAAACCCCACAGACGCCCAAGCGCGGGGTGTTACTCGGTATGCGTGGATGAGATGATTCAAATATGAGGCCCTTATGATTCAGATCTCATCATTTCCATATTCTCTGTTCATCAGTACATTTATAATGTGCAGACAAATGAGTAGCTGTCGGCCCAGCATGGGCGACAAATGAGTAGCTGTTAAAGCCACTGTGCCCATGATTAGAAGGTTGCCAGTTTGAGTCCCAGCCTCGGCATAACAGTCACTTGTCCGTGGGCCCTTGAGCAAGGCACTTAACCCCCAGCGCCAGGGGGTGCTGCACATTGGCTGACCCTGGGCTGTGACCCCCAAGCCATGGAGAGTGAGATGGGGTCAACAAAAAGAATAATTCCAATGTAGCTATACATTGTGCAAATGGCAAATAAAGGAATTATCATCATTCACTCATTCATTCTTTCTTTCACTCACTGTTCCTGCTTGTCCTGTGCATGGTTGTGGGGGTCTGGAGCCTATCCTGGAAGCTACAGATGTAAGGCAGGGAACATGCTTTGCGAAGGTAGGCAGATCGAGGTTTGAAAAGGTGATCTCACATGATGACTTAGCAAAGGCCTTTATTCAAGATAACCTGCTACTTTTACAATATCACCAATTCACGCAGAAAACTGATTAATCGAACGTTTATTTTAAGTGCCATCCTCCAATGTACAACATCAGTGTCGTTCCTGGAATTTGAGCCACATTCCGATCATGTGACTGACCTCCCCGCCACACTGCTTTCTGCGGCCTGGGAAACAGGAAGCTGGAAATGCCATAGCCAGGTGGAAGGTATCAAAGTAAGAGCGGTGTCATTACAGTATGATTGGAAACTGGGTATCCAAATACTTTATACTCGGGCTGACTTCTGAAAGGATCCAATGACCCATATTTAATAGATCCGCACACCACCCACCTCGCCAGCAGGGGGCAGCGCTGGAGTCTCAGTCACAGTGGAAGAACTCTGTGCCTCAGGGGCTTCTTTCTTGATGTCTGCCGGGCTGAACTTCGTCACGCTGTCCTGGACAGCAGGTGTGTCTGGCTGGTGCAGCTCCTCCTCCTGCGGCACTGTGATGATCCTGAGATCGCGGTCATGCATCAGGTAGTCCTCGGCATCTGGGAGCAAGAGGGCATCCTCTCACAGCCACCAAGAACAAACCTCACCCTTAAAACTAAAAATGTAAAAAAATGTCCTCCAACATCTGCCTGTTTCAATGTCAGACAGAAGTCATTCGATATAACACCATCTTTTCACAATAATGTATTAATGTTAAAAAGTTTCAAAGTTTCTAATGTATTGCCTTATCTACTTTGCACAGAGACATGCTTTAAAGCAGTGTATTCCGATCCAGTCCCTGTGGAACCACAGACAGTCCATGTTTTTGCACCCTCCAAACTTCCTACAGGGAGCAAAAATGTGGACTGTCTGGCAGGGAGCTTGGAGGAAGCAAGAACAAGGACTAACCGTGGGTCCTTGAGGACCAGATTGGGAAACATTAGGCAACAGCATCAGACAATAAGGGGACAGAAACAAGTTAATAAAAAAATAATGTCACTGATTCTCGCAGGGGATGCTTACAGTGCGCAGTCCCGCCCTCGTCTATGAAGGATAGGCCCTCACTGTGTTCCACCTTGTACACTTTGTTCATCAGCTCCCAATCTTCTGGAAGTCCCATGTCCTGTCCCTCCTCAAAGTCCTCCACCCTGGCTCCAGTTGAATCCATGTCAAAGGGGTCAGAAAACACTCCAAAGTCAGCCTGTTCGTCGTGGGGGGGGTCTGGGTCCCCTCCGTGGAGGTGAGGTTTCTGAGTCCCGAAGTTTGCCCGATTCATGCTCCTTGCGGTCTTTCCCACAACACCAAAGTCCATCTCAGCGGCCCCCTGATCGCCACCACCCCCCACCTTCCATTCTCCACCTGTCGCCTCAAGCCGCAGCTTCAGGCTCTGAGTCCCACTACTGTCCTGGGCCCGGGCCCCATGGAGGAACCCCAGCCGCTGGCCCAGGAGCCGGACCGTCTCGCACAGAACCGTTTCGACTGCTGTCCGGACCGCCTCCTCGATGGTCCCGCCCAGCTGCTCTCTGAGAAAGCCGACCGACAGGTGGAGGTCTACTTCATAGTCGCCTAAGCCTCCCGCTGCCATTGTTCCCCCTGGTGTCTCTCCCTGCAGCTCGCAGCTTTACTAACAGAAGGCTCAGAGAAAAACAGGAAAACAGAGACCTCTTAAGGAAACTGCTGGGAACAAGATCCTGTTAGTCAGCTAACTATATCCATGCATTAAGGGAGTGTAAGATAACGCCGATTACACTTGTCTAAATTCCATAAAACATATATCTGTCCAAAAACTTACAACTGTAAGAAGCTGTGTTCTGCCGACTTGCTCGCTAAAAACCTGTACAGATACAGAACACACTGGAAATAACTCAAATGGAAATTTGTGATGCTATACTCAATGGAGACGAGCGACAAGATTACATATAAGCAAAGATGTGGAGTACACAAAAAAAATGTACTGAGAAAAACCGGTTAATGTTTATAGTTAGCTGACTAACATGCTAGCTGCGTGGTTGGGCCGTGGGAACTTTTTCAGCATCAAAATCATCAATGTGATGGCCAGTGACAATATGTCAATGATCCGCACCGAGGGACCCTACCGGTTAGTAAAATGCAGCGCAGAGGTTCCGCGATTACGGCCACGCAAGACAAGGGACCGCTCATAACAGAGATGATAGCTCCAAGATGCTCCTGCTAACCAGTTAGCGAATAGCGTTATAACACAAGAAAACACTCAACCTTTTCAAGTCCCGGGACCTTTTAACTTAAAACCAACCAGTTCGCCGATCGAAAATTAAAAAAACACCACGAGCATCCATTGCATTTAAGAAATTAAACGCAGATGTCCGAACGATTAAAAAAATACCTTACTTCTATTTAACGGCGGCGCACAAATAATACGTCGCCTCTTGCGTCATAGGTTCGTGCTCCTGATTTTGTAGTTCTCCCGAAATTCCACTCATAGATGATGCGACAGACAAAGCGGTATTTAGGAAAAAGCATGCAAATGGGAAAGAAAAACCTCCTTGGGTATTCGTTTTTTTCCCAGACGTGATGTTTGCAATGCATAAAGTTAAAAACAGTCACTGCAATCCTCGTAATAAATAAGGCCAGAATCGGTAAAATGTCAAAGCATCATCATGAATAAAATATTCGTTCGCAATTATTAATCAGTTTTACATAACTAACAAATGGTGCTAATGCCGATAAGATTTAAAAATATTTTTATAGACTTCCTTTCATAGAAGTGGTAAGACAACCGTGGAGGGTATTTGAGAAAAACGGTGCTGAAAGATCCGAAATCTAAATGCACATCCTTCAGCATCTCTCAGTACCCTAACACTTCACGCTACAGGCTTCCTCCAGACCAGTCAATGAATCACTTATGTAACACATTTGCCGTGATGTACGGACTAATGTGGCTATTTTGAATAAAACCCCTTCCATTTTCACTGTGGCGCTGGCTGTTTTGCTTATTTAAGTGTAATGGCATGGGCCGCCATAAATGTATGGATAAAAAAATCTGGCTCGACTTCTGTCCTCTATTTGCTCCACTTCGATGCACATAATCACCAGGCCTGGTCTAACAGCGCAACAACGCCCCCTACATGCTGTAAATACACCGCATAACACTTCTCAGAAGTCAGTGCCCTAGGAAGAAATAAAATTAAATTTAATGTACTGTTTGTCAAACGATTTTGCCAAGCAAGTAGCGAAAAAAAAAAATCACCACCATAAAGTCAATAAATTAGGGTGCAACAACTATGCGCAACTGCACAATCTTACATTACTTTACACTTGCATAAAAGAGAAATAGCTATCCATCCATCCGACTGGGTAGGTAATGCAGTGTCGCCACAAAAGAAAGGCCAGAGTAGACTGTACATTCTGAGGAGGATCAGCAAGCTCCTGGACATGTTTGCCCCCCACAGCGGTCAGCATATGCAGACATGCCTACTGGAAACTGACAGCAGCTCCCAGACACTCCGACTGATGCACCATGGGAAAAAAAAACATGTCACAAAGCTGAGATTAATTTAAGGGAAATTTGATCATAAGAATATGATAAAGTAAATTAACACTCGCAAAATCGTGCCTGTTATTGATATTCAAACCCTTTCCATTTCTGCTTATTTCCACTTCCATCGGCAAAGGCGAAACTTGCTGTAAGTCAGGAGGCCCAATGAAAAGCAACATCGTTTGTTTGACTATAGTCAATAACAGGACTTTTTATACTTCCGCTAAACGTGATAACGGACCGGTTGTCCGGGTACTAGGTTAATTATTAGATAAGTAGCCGTATATTATCCCTTATAAGTTACATTAATGGTGAAATAAGTCAATAAGCAAACACTGGACGGAGAATATCAACCTGAAAAACCAGACTAACCGTCCTAAAGCCGCACCTCTGGCCACGCTAGCTGCATGCATCCGTGACCAGCTAGCTGCACGCTTATTAACGTTACCTGACACCTTGCTGAACAAGTCAGTAATTTTAGAACAGTTTCCTCTTTGAGGGCTTTTCTTCTACTCTATTAAACTAAACTATACACTGAGCATTAGTTATCTATTACACAGCAGAGCTGCAAATTTTGGTCAACTGCATAGGCCGGAGTGAAATTTTCAATTCGAGACAAATATGTGCACACATGCATACGCATTTACATGCATGAAAGTTTTATTACCTTGTAAATAATCTGTAGGGCTTGCAAACTACCCCCCCCGCGTGCCTTTGATGTAGCTACATTTAGGTTTATAATGGTACTGGGGATCATTTCTGCGTGCTGCCATCGCAATGCATGCATCCCTCCATCGCTAATCCATCGCAGAACAGGGCAAAAAAGACGGGGGTCCATCGCACGCCGTGCACAGACATGCACACTGGCTGACATTAATCCGCCCTGGGTATAAGATACAATACCGCCCTTGTTTTGTGAACAGCTTAATTGTATATTCAGCGCAATGCGGGGCTTTTGCGTTAACAGCGTCTCAATTGTGCATATTCCAGTGATGATACAGAGGCAAAGTCTATGTTACAATATGGGCGCGTTAATACGCGTGTGATGTTCCGCCGCATCAAAAAACCAACATATTTTATACACCGTCGCTACGGCAACGGTCCGGTTCTCCTCGCTTTTCGTATTTTACTTGGAGCGTTGAGAAGGTCCATGTTTGGTGTTTCCGGCCATGGGTGGGGCTCCCAGGTCGACAGTACGACACAACAAGAATGCATGCAGCCGTATAACCAACGCTACAAATTCCATATGGAACGGATGCAAAACGATAGGGCAACACCCACGCGCTTCTAAATTACAGGGAGCGTATGACGCTTGGGTGGTGTTTGTCTGAACATAAATGGATTTTAAATGTCACACTACACTACTGTTACTGCCTAAATAATGCCTTAATTGACTAAACTTTCAACTAGTCTCCACGTTTTTTATTACATCTGTCCAGTTAAACCACTTTTGGACAACAAGCCTCCCAAGAAATACCTACATTGCCATCTCAACATGAAGAAAATACAGCCGCGCCGTTTCTTGGTTCATGCTTGTTTCTGCAGTTACGTACCTGAATTAAACACTGATGTAGGGGCTTTAGAATGTATTCTAGCGAAGAGGCGGTTTGTCTGCAACAGGCACTACATGTTGAGGCTCTGAACTTTCAGATGGAGGAGGAACGACTAATGGAAGTGGAGAGGGATAACGGGCGTACGGTGTTCAGGATTATGGCCGCATAAAGGCCACTAAAAGCAGCCTGGACAACTGGAGTGATTACCAGCCAAAAACCAGATGACGGCACTATCCAGAAACCATGCAATTTCATGCACATCTCTCTATAATGTTAAAAGGTATAGCAGACCTTGGGTTCAAAGTTACGTTTCACTCTCCAGAGTCCATTTACTACAAAGGAGATTCATTTTCAGCGGGGCGTTTCCTTAGAGTAACATAGAGGGGCGGCGCCCTCTGCTGGAGCACAACTGCATAAAGAAAGCAGAATGGCCAGATGTTATTTACCGTCAGCAGGCATATGCTACAAGGAGTGATTATTCATTATCCAAATTACATGATTATACAAGGGCTGTGAACTATTAAATAATCAAGCAACAACTGGCAACTCTGTGATTAAAGGATAGACTATGAACCACAATTTAAGCTTAAGATGATATTTAACCACTGAAATCTGACTATAAACTCGCAATCCAACTCTTAGGTGAAAGTTGCAGCTTAAAGAGGCCAAAAGAGATGACTACTTTCAGTTTGGTTTTTGGATCAAAAATTGAAGAGATGTAGCTCCTATGTAAATATATAAAATAAATGCAAAAACAGATTCAGCTATATTCAATATTCATGACTACAGGTCACTCTTCCATAATTAAGCTCATGAAAAAGGGGGGAAAGCACAGTATTCGAGCCTCAACCAAATTTAAATATAATTCTAGTCTATGAGTGTTACAGAAATGTTCAAATCTCGCTGAACTATCTCTTTGTAACCGACTTATTTCTACCTGGTCGTGGTAGCATCCTCTTAATACCTTCTCTTTAGAGTGTTTGGTTAACAACAAATATTACGACTAATGTTTGTCATTAGCATGAACTCTGACCAGAGGAATTTAGAGCAGGTGAAGATCCCCTTGAAGAATCAGACTGTCCTTAACAAGCTCTAAATGGCCCAGTGCATGTACAACCACTAGACATGGCTAGATAACGATGAACTAACCATCGTGGCGTCTGATTGGCCAAATGAATTAGAAGACACTGCCAGGTCAAGTTATTAGCCAATGAGCTGTCAGACTGATGTTTCCTCTGTGTAATTTCGCCAGTTTACAAGAAAATACATGCACCCAGAGGACAATATGGGTAGTAATCACACTGCTGGAATGGATTTCACTCAACACATGCAAAAATATTAATATTTTATACAATTCAGAGGCAAGTTAAACCATATAACAGTAACAATGTAGTCCTGCTATTACAAAGTTTAATTTAACTACAATCAGAAGCAATTTATGACAAATATCAAATAAATGCCCTTCTCTTTATTCCCACCCTAGCTGAACCTTTCAGTCACAAGACATTTACAGTTATATCTATTTGTACCGGGTCATTCAGACAATGGCCTGTGTGTCAACATTATGGATTTGAATGAAATTTGGCGTGTGAATTACTCCTACATTCCTGAGCCCAGAAATGGTTATTTTTAAAAAGTCCCTTTCGCTGCAGGTAGGAAAAAGAAAGTGTTTGCTTAAGAGCTGTAACTTGCTGGAAAACCATGTAAAAGTTTCTTTTTTCAAAGTATATGGGTTGTGTACTACATGTATATAAAACATTGACATGTTGAGTCCCTTACCTTTGATACAAAAATAAATTGTGCTGTTATTCCAAGGGGGGTAAGAGTTATGAGGCTCTGAACTAAAAAAAAAAATCACTGAAACCACACATTAATCTCACTCTCCTTTAATCTGTTTATTTCATAGCCTAAAGCAGTGTTTCTCAACCCGGTCGCTGGGGACCCCCTAGCCGGTCCATGTTTTTACTCCCCAAGTAAAAATGTGGACCGGCTGGGAGGTCCCTGAAGACCGGGGTGCGAAACACTGCTCTAAAGTGTACCTGAAATGAAATTAAAGTGTAGTTAAAAGTGTTTAAAGTGTTCTGGGGGACTTTGCAGAGAATTTCTCCTTTGCCTCGTAAGATTAATTCTGGGCATACCTCTAGTCAAGTTCACGGGCAACATTACGCCCGTTCACACCCACCACTGGCAAAGACGCCCAAAATTTCCGTTGCATTATTTTTCATCGTACCAGCACCACCATATTCTGTGCCTTTCAGGAAATCCTCACTGATATAAGCTGAAGCCGGACCATCTCTGGTTTACCAAAACTGTTTATTTTACAGACGACCCGGCAGCACAATGTCACAGAAAAAAACTCCATGAAATTAAGTCACCATGAATAGGATTTTGAGATAAATGGGGAAAAACTACATTTTTTTTTTGCAATCTCCCTTGGAAAAGGCCAAATGGTGGGACAGGAGGTTGAAAGGGGGGGAAGGTACCGCAAAAACTATAGCTGAACCATGGGTCTGTAACAGCAGCAAATAAAAAATTGACACCTCATAAGACTCATTTTTAAATTTTTTTTGCTACCTGTGGTGAAGGCACTATATCCCAAAAGGAAGAAAAAAACTATTTCTGAGCTCTAGAAATTAGATGTAATGCCCAAGCCAAATTTCTTCAAAAATGGTGAGACAAACATTTTATTTTTGGCAATTTGTTGAATTAAAATAGAATGGCTCTACCCATTTGGATAAAACAGCCCAGCCCCACCCAATACCGCTATAACTGGAAACTCATTTGCAAGTTTGAGACCATAATCACATTGCCACCTTGTAGCAATTAGCTTCAACCTGTTTTTTAAATGGACTTCAGCACTACTTTCCAAGGTATAATTGCAGGGTTTCAATGACTTGTATAAAACACATCCCACTGACAGCGTGGCCATTTGTGTCCCCAGTCATTACTGCCATGCCAGAATTGATCGGGTTCCCCCCTGTTTATTCCAGTGGCTGCCACCCATTCGGAAATCGATCACTGCTGGAACGCCAAGACAACCGCAACAGACACAAACGTTCCGAAGTTCATTCCATTTGTCCACACACGTGCCCAGAATGGCTTCATATAAACACCCAGTTGGTCAACCTGCACAACACGTATTTGTTACTGTACACACAGGTGAGGTATTGAAGTAGCAATTTTTAATTATAATAGTACGGTTGAGTTGGGTAGACAAAAACCAAAATTTGCAGTTCTAGTTTATTTTGCACAAAAAAACCCCTGCATTTTCATCTCTCTCTCCATAAAACAAGCCACCCCCCTTCTGAAAACCTTAATGTTTCTATGAGGGCACAAATGACATCAACAGCTTGGTAATAGGGTTCTGATTCATTCTGCTCCCAAGCGAGACAAATGAAAGTGGGCCGGACTCTCCCCCCAACGTCAAACTTACACGCCCCATCAACTCACGTGGCCGCACGACCCGGACCGCGGCCCCCTCCCCTCCCCACGGACCAGTTTGCTTTGCTGCACGCCACGCAGGTTAAACCATAGAAGCAGGGTCATTTTATAGAGTAGGGATGGCCAATCTGGTCCAGAAAGGTCGATTGTGTCCGCAGGTTTTCATTGCAAGTCCCTAATTAGATTACTAATTAGAGGACTGATTGGCTGAGTCCACACACCTGGGTTTGAACAGTTGACCTAAAGGTTTTCCCAATAATCTTTCAAGACACCAGCCCTTTGTGAATAAGATTGCCTACTCCTGCTATAGAGGGAGCCATAGACACAGTGCAGTTAATACAGCAGTGACAACAATGAAGTGTTCTAAAAACAAAAAGGCCCTTTTGTTTCAACCATCAAAAAGCAACAAAAGTCAGTCAGCTTAAGTTCTCTAACTGCTCTGGACTGACAACCAAGGAGAAAGAAAGGGGGGTAGGGTTAGAACACAGCTTACAAGACAAAAATACTTGGGGGGGGGGGGTAAAAAACAAATATACAAACATCAACAGCAACCATCTTCCTTTGTCCATTCTGGATATTTATTTCATTTTTTTTTATTTCTCTTTCGTTTGATTGTTCAGATTTTAAATTTCCTCTCAAGCTCGATCTGAAGACAACAAGAAAGCTCCTCCTCCCATGGAAGAAAGGAGGGGGGAAGCAAAAAAAAAAAAAAAAAAAAGACAGTGTTGTGAATGGGTGTGAGAGACAAGCAGTCCAACAGTGTATGCAGAGAGTGAGACCACATGATGTACAGGTGTTATGCACTTGGTTCTCTGATTGTTGGGGATGGAGAAGTGAAAAACGATGGCTTCAGTTCCATGCAGGGGAATGATGGGAAAAGGGGGGGGAGGGGCGATACTAAGCAACCCCCCCGCTACCCCCTTCCCCAGCCCAACAGCAGCAGTGCAGCCTGGATAATAAAATAAAAAAAAAAAGGGGAAAAAAAAGTTGGCGGTAATTCTCGTTCCTGAAGCAGGAAGTCCATCAGTCAGTCTTGAGGGGCATCAGTGCTGTCTTCTTGACTAGGCAGTCTTGCATGATCGAGGTGGGGGGGGGGGTGTCACTGCAATACCAAGCCCACCTGGAGGACAAGAGGAGAGCACATCAATTGCATCATGTTTATTTTATAGTACAGGCGCTCCCTGGCCCGTGATATCCGTCGTAAAGTTGAAATATATGATTATTCAGTCAATTACTTGGGATATTCAGCATTTTATTATAAAATAGAGTTTGTGTTAATGACTTTACCCAACTGTAGGCTAATGTAACTGTTCTAGACATGTAGCATGTTTAAGGTAGGCTAGGCTCTTTGTTAGGTTAGGTGTTACAATATTTGCGCCATATAGCAGGTTTATCGGAACGCAACCTCATCGTAACCCGTCCGTATTTGTTCTGACCCAAATATCAGTCTTATGATAGAGCTGCAACGCCTCCTAGAATGAAATTAAGAGATCTGCACCATCAGCAGTTCCAGTTTCCCGATGCTTGGCCGTTGCCGAAAAGCAGGCAGTTTTCGCAGAGTCGGGCCAACAAGCAGCCAGAAACAATTGAATAATGACCGGCTCTGCTGATCAGCAAGAACACAAAGGCTCACCTTGAAAAGGCTTCCTACATCAGCAAAGAACAACCAACCCACAATGCAACACAATGAATCAATCTATGAATTCAGCCCTGGGATGACCTGCGAAGCTTACCAGTAAAAGAATACGAGTAACAACTGTATATGACTGTTTTGCTTAGATACCAATTGCGGTTTCATGTCTGGGGGGCCACCATATACCTTCTCTGAGCTCATGCTGGGGCACTTCCAATTATACAGGTAATACTGCAGATTCCCGTCGCCGATGCCGAACTTCAGCTTCTCCAGGAAAGTCTTGTTCTCCATCAGGTCCAGTGCATTGAAAACATCGAACCCTTTCTGATTGGCAGAAAGAAAAATTTGCAATGCATTCTAAGCATACCAACAAAAACCCAACTGTGTTGCCTAGTTCGTAAATATAATGCACTACTATGTACTTCTAAGGTTGCAAAATTCTATGATTTGGAAACTTCCCATGGCAATTAATGGGGATATATGGGAATTAATGGAAATAAATTGGAAATTTGCAAAATTAGAAGTTAAAAGGCAATTTACTTTGCCTGCATTAGCGAAATTGGTGGGTAATAACTGCGCAGCAATAACCCTGGATGAAGTGGGAG
>JAODJW010000118.1:606690-626553 GCA_026777045.1 Hyperopisus bebe | reverse complement strand
GGGGGAATCATCTTGACGGCACCAAGTGATATTATTGTGTAACAGAGTGCTTGTTAGTAATTATGTGTGAGTAAAAACACCCCATATTAAACAACTGCATCAAAGCACACTGCTTGTGTCATATTCTATGTTATATTATTCATAGTTTGCTTTCATTGCCGTATTAGAATGCTTGAGTTCCATGGAGTGCAATATTTCCTAAATTCCCCAGCTTATCTTCCCATGGAAAGTTTCTGGAAATTTACCAGAAATTTTCCACCCCATTGCAACCCGACGACGGTACTTCATACACCAACTAAATGACCATGAATAATAACCAATATCTTCAACATTTGCAGTATACTATCGATACGTTTTTAAAGCACAAAATTTTAAGGTCACTACATAAATAAGAAAGCATTTCCTCATTAGTGTAGACATATGTGCCACTAGAAATTTTAGTCCTCATATTTGGCCCCCAACCAGTCCAATTACATTAAAAAATTTTAGGGCCCCTGTTATCATCCTAATTTCCCCCCCTTTTATGACACCCAAACATAGGTCACATTATACATTTAGTACTAATAATTAGGGATGTAACGGTACCGAAAACTCAAAGTACGATAAAATCACGATAAGCAAATCAACAATATCATAATATTAAAATACAAAATAAGTCAGCATTTATTACAAAATATATTTTTCCTTTTAGCTTAAAGTCCATCAGCTTTCCTTCTTAATAAACGTAAACTAGCCATGACCAAAGCATTTGCAAAAAACAGCATGAATTTCCTTTTGAACAAAGTATGTACAACTGCAAATTTTAAAAATGCAGCAGTCAGTAGTAGCAGTCCTTCCGTAAAACAATATTTTGGCATCTGGATCTTGCAAACAAGTCACACTCACATTTCAACAGAGAACAGAACGCAGCTGTACTAACAAAAAAACCATGTAATATCCTCTTAGATGTTCCCATGATCGCATCAAGACATATCGCGATTTTGCAAAATTGGATATCGTTTCATCACTACGCACCTACACCCACAGTTCATATGCAAGACATTCCTGACTCCACCCAACGTGACAAAACTGTCACATGTGACTAGGTGTTCATCTCCCAGACCGAAGCAATAGCCCAACCCCCCCATAGCCCAGGCCGCCCTCCGGGGCTCACCGCCTTGGCCAGGATTAGGGCATCATTCATCAGCTCCAACAGGGGCGTGACCGTGTGCACGTTGTAGAACGAGTAGGCGGCCTTGAGGCTGCGGTGCACAGGGTGGTTCATGATGGTGGAGGGCAGTGTGTAGAAGCTCAGGAAGTCCGTTATCTCACCATCGCTGCCCTGTAGGGGATAAGGATTCCATAGCAGGGGGCACTTAGTTAATGAAGACCAGAATTACGGTGACTCATCCTGTTAAAATGTCACAGATGGTCCAAAAGAAAGAGCAGCCATAAGGAGCTGCTCAATGCAGACAAAATTAACAAGGGAAGAAGCTCCTTCAAGGTCACTGGCATCCACGTGACCGTTAACTTTGCATGAATAAATTAGCAATAGTATACAACGCGCTTGCCGCATACAACTGCGCCGAGCAGCTTGTCAGTGAAAACAAGGTCCGGACTGCACAGCCCTACGGGACCAGGGATGCCCCCGTACTGAGGGCAATGCCTGAGGCGGGTTGAACTGCACTGACCTCCACCAAGTAGGTGTCGATGATGTTCTCCTGGGGCAGCAGCCAGTGCTCTACCTCCTGTGGGCTGAGGACAGGCACCAGGTGGAACTGCCGCAGGTACTGCAGGAGCAGGCGGTGCACAGCCGGGACATCCTTCCGGGTCATGGTCCGCAACCCGGGGGTCTTTGGTGCCTGGAAGGGGGGGGGGGTTGTAAGCTTCAGCAAATCATGTGCTGTATGCGTACAAGCTGCTTTGGATAAGGATACTAGCTAAACACCCACGCGAGCCCCCCGCTGAGGACACGCCCCCGCCACTGACCTCAGGCAGACGGTACAGCTTCATGGTTCGTTGCATAGTCATGTTCCGGCTGAGGTGCGAAAACTTGACCTCGATCAGCTTGCGCGGGTTCAGAGAGCGATGCCAGTATCTGAGAGAAACACACGTCCCCATCAGGAGGGGGAGCCAAACAGGGAGAGTGCAGACCTCTCTCGGGGGTGGTCACACGCGCCAACACGCGCCAACACGCGCCAACACGCGCCAACACGCACCTGCACGTCCCCACCGGCTTGGGCAGCACCACGCCGGCCGTGTACACGGCCTGGAAGATACCCTGCAGGTTGACCCGCCGGGTGATCTCGCGGATCAGCACTGGAGCGACTCGTTTGGACCGCAGCTTCTTGTGCACACAGAGGAAGTTGATCTCCACCATCCTCTTCTCCCTGAGGGACATGCAAGGTGAGGGGTTGGCACCCGGAAACGATGACAAAACATACACACAGCTCTAGGAGAAAAATAAGAGACTGCAGCAAAATTTTCAGCTTCAGACATTTCTCAGTTTGTGGGAAAGCGCTGGTGTAAAATATACATTTTTCTGCAAACTCCAGCCTGGCTCTTCCCTGCTTCTCACTGAAGGGCTTCTTCCTTGCTTTGTGGGACTTCAATCCTGCTTCTAGGAGCCTGATATGAACTGTCCTAGCAGTGCACTTCACACCTGCACTTGATGTTCCCCATTCTTTATTAAGGTCACTTGAGGTCATCCTCTGATTTATGAGGCACTGCCGGATAAGTTGACGGTCATCTCTGGCATTAGGAAATCGCTTCCTCCCTCTACCTAGCTGGTTTCTGGTCATTCCCAGTGTCTCCAGCTTGACCTTGTTCTTGTGTGCTGCTGTCTTACAAACTTCGAGCCTAGAAGCAGCCTGACGCACAGTGTAATCTTCTGCCAGCAGAACCAGGATTAAACCAGGATTTAAAAATGTATTTTCTTTTTAATGAGTGGTCTCTTCATTTTTTCCAAAGCTGTAAGGTGACAAGTGTCAGGTACAACATCTGTAAAGGGTTACATTACAGATCAGGATAAACATTTTTCTTTATGTCCACTGAAAAGCAAGAAAAAAAAGCTCCTGACCTTATATTCACTATGGGGTCCCCTCCACCCCCAATTCCCAGGAAGCCTTTTATCATTTTGGGGGGGGGGGGGGGGGGGGGGGCGTGTTTACAACTGCTTCATTTTAGAGCATGTTGACTGATTACTGCCAAAACAGACTGCTGATGTCAGACTGACAGACAGCGAGGTGAGAAAGTGTGCGCTTTTGTTTTCAAGATCTCGAGACAGATCTATTACTTTTAAAATGTATTCCTTCTTGCAGTTTCCGAACTCCACTTATGTCTGTCTGCCGCGGTTAGTAAACGCAAATATAGAAAAAGACCCCATGCAAAGCATCACGAGAAGCAGGCCGCTTGGACTCAAAAACGAGCGCCAGCACACCACCCCCACTGCCCCCACCAGGGACTGGGCTTGAGAACAAGGATGCGGTCAGGGGCGGCACTCATTAGCAGAGCCGGAGTGGACGGCGTCCATGACACTTACGCCTCGTAGATGCGGATAGTAGCGGGAATGGCGCTGATGAAGCCCACCAGCTTCTGGTTGGAGTTCACCCTCACTCCACAGTGCCATTGAGGCAGCCAGCCGGGGGGACGCAGAGCCCTGGAGGAGGGGAACCACGGCAAGACCAGAAAGGGCATTACTGCCCATCCTTCTGGGTGACATCACAAGAATGCTTGCAATCTATTACATGGTTCCAAGACACAATCGATACTCAGGGCATACTCAGCCATAGTAAAGTGATCTAGTCTGAGGGGAGTGGCTTGACTACTAGTGACCCTTTTAGAGCTATTGAATACAACAACAATCCTCTTTTCAAGAGCTTAATTGAATGCCACCATCAAGTATCCCAGCACCATAGTTAACCTAGACCTGGATGGCTTGACTGCAAAGAAGAAATTAAGATGAAATGTCAATGATCCTTTATCGGCCATTTACACAAGCATGAGTACAGGGACACTGGAATTACTCTTCTCTTATACCATCTTGCTCACACACACACACACACACACACAGTTGAGAGTGTAGCTTGGGGTGCGAGTGCAATGATTGGGCTATTTATCGGACCTCCCTGTGGTATTTCGCGGGCTTAGGGACCTTGTTTATGGACCCAGAAGAGAAGTGACGATTCTGCTGAGACCAGGGCTCAAACCAGCGACCTTCTGATCACAGACGCTTAAATTGATGAGCCACACCCCACTCCCTGGGTTTCCCAGCCTGCCACCTCGCACATAGCGGGGAACCGCACTCACCAGAGAAGGAACTCCGGCGAGTAGTCGAAGCGGAACATGTTGTCGTCGTCCTCCACGTAGTTCTCATTCAGCAGGGTGTACAGCTCCTTCAGCTGGGAGGAAGGAGATCAGAGAGGTGAGGAACGCCGGCACGCCTTGCTCATGGGGGAGGAGCCACCAGGAGCCACCTCTACTCACCACCGCGGGGTTGCTCAGGTCCAGGGTGTCCCAGGAGAAGCCTTGCGGGAGGCTGTAGGGCTCCTCACGGATGTTGTCTTTGTCTGGCTCGATGGAGCCATGTGACGTCACCACCTCACCTGCATGGGCATTTAGGATGTCCGCTTAACAACCGCCGCACACAGATAAAACGTGCAACTCCCCCCACCCCCCCCAAATGATATGGACCGAATCTGTGAGGACAGCACAAGTCAGTCACACAAACACAACAGCAACACATCGGAGTCACACACCTTCTTACCACCCCAACCCACATAGGAGGCCAATACATCCCTAGTGGTGCATCACTGGGCCCTCCTACCTAGTTTGGGCACAGGCTGCGTGTCCCAGAACTGGTAGCTTCGACGACTCGCCTCCTCCATGGTTTTGGCCGGGCCTTGGCCTACAGAGAAGAGCTCGATGGCCTTTTGGATCTCCTGCAACTTGTCTGCTGGAAGTGAGCTCACCTGGGTTAGGAGAACACCCAATCAGGTTAACAGCAGAGGCCCAGGACACGGACACGGACACGGACACACACACACACACACACACACACACACACACACACGCACACACCTTGGCCAGGGGATCCTGAGGGGTTTCTTTGCCTCCAGATTTATCCTTCTTCTTCCTGTGTTTCTTCTTTTTCTTCTTGGCACCGCTATCATCTCCTGGGCTCTTCTCTCTGAGGAAAGGGGACACGTCAATCTCCTCAAGAAACATTTTAAAAACAACAACGACCTTTTATGACTTCTAAGATGTTTTGGAGGAGCATGTCTACTAACAAGCACCACAAAGCATCTTAATGTATTTAAAAACTCAAAATTTGATTCTCTACCAACAAACTTTCACAGTAGCCTAACTTGCAGGAGAAAGTTTATGCCACCAAAGTGTTCAGACAACACCCAAAACAATGGGATTTTCTGCAAGGCGGCATGGAAACAAAGCCGGCATCTCTGCTGTATCATGTAATACTCATTTAATTTGATGAGAGGGATCGGTCTCTTCCACAATAGCAAAAGCCATAGATCCTCAATCCAAACCACACAGCTGCCCAAAGACATTCCAAACAAGAGATTCCATCATTGCCCAAGATCCGAGTGATACTCCTCTCTGCCGCAGCCTCAAAACCTTAACCTTCAGCATAATGGGTCATTTAAGGATACGGTACTCGCATGCATAAAGGGAATTCATCCACAAAGGAATGGTGAGCCTTTGCATTCAAGACTACTGTGCAGCACAAGGGCAATTGTACAACGTAAAATATAAGGAGCCCTTTCTTACTAATGCTGACCAGCCCACAGTTCAGTCTGTGCAAATGCCAGTACAGAAGCAAGTCTTGGTACAGCTGTTCACAACTATCTGGTGAACCAAACTGGAGGAAACAAGGCAGCAGATGAGAATCCACAGTTCCCCAAAAGAAGCAACTACAGGTGACCTGGCAAAACCCAACCCCCTAGATTCACTAGAATCTGTATTACCAAATAGAGGGGAGATGACTATTACATAGGAGTTCAGACTAATCCAATTCACTTCTGAGCAAAGAGCATGGAAAGAGGGGGATTTGGATAGGGCATATGGTGTGTCACATGACCAAAGGTCACGTGGTTTGATTGAGAAGGACAATGCACAGCGTTAAACGTGTTCTTCCACCTTGAAAAGCTTGACCATATCCCGGAGCATTTCCAGTTCCGGGTTCTCACCTCTCCACCCTTCCATACAAAGCGAGATCGTGCATGTTTCTGTGTAACTGTCATCAGCTCATTACCTACTCTATGCCACACCTATGTCTTGTATTAAATGCAAGAGTAGTTTGCTACGACCCATTAGGATACAAAGCTTATGATGTGACCAACAGTCATATCAAAATCACATTATAAATATTTGCGTGAAGTAACAGCTCTAAACACTGATCGATTATGATGTTGCTTATTCCTTTAATGTCATTAACGATATTATTGCAAAAATATGACAACCTCATTTTTTTGTAATTTAATTGACAAAACTGCTTCGTTTTGCGCCAGATCCAACTAATTCAAAACAACATTTACAATAAAAAATAAACACGTTTTGAACGCTTCATTCAGCAATGACAAAGTTATCATTATTTAACGCTGGAAATCTAATTAAGTAAGCACGTATATCATTCTGAGAAGTTATGTTTCATTTTAACAAACCAGAAGTGCTCAAATCGGTAAAAATCCGTGGAGTTTAGAACAAGACAAAAGGCAGGTTGGCAGCGCAACGGGGTCACAGCTAACGTTAGCCACGTTACCACATTCCTCCACCTCCCCGACGAAATATCTCTATGTATCTGGGCAAATTTGTGAAAAGAGAACGAAATCACGCCGTGATACTAGTTGCTTGGGTATGTGACCTTGAGGAGCAGGACAATGCCTGGAAAGCGGAGATGCCTCTCGGGGCTGCCCCGTTAGCTGCAGCATAGCTAGCCGGCCACTCTGACAAAGCAGCTAGCTAGCTGGCTAGCCACGGGGCTCGCGGACAGCCTCGCTCGCCATAACCTTTATTTCACTCCCCTCAGTTATTTAAACACAGGATACGTGCTATTTAACTAGGTAACGTTTCAATGCAAGATAATGTCCAAGTGATTTTGGCCCCTTTGGCTGTTAGCATCACTTACATGTGGATAATGAGCTCGGCTTGTTAGACAGATATGCGGTGTGGGTTTACAGACGCAGCAACGTGACACGGGCGATTAGGAGTTCCTTTCGCTGCGGAAAAAAAGCTACTTCGGTATTTGCAACACAAAGTACCCCCGCTGTAACTCAACAGCTGACAACTGTAATGCGTTCGGACGCAAGAAATTCAACAGCTTTGTCTACGGTGCGGCAGACTGTAAAGTGTCATTACTTAAGTTTATTCACTTTCGAGCAACTGAAGTGTTTAACCAATTATCATTCAGACAACTAATAAGCTAATTCAAAGTTAAGCGGTCGAAGATTGCTTGGAATTTGTCTCCTAGTTCATCTATCGTCTTAAAACAGCTAGCTTGATCCCATTGATTTTTCAATTTCTAACGCTTCTTGCATCGGCTTTGGCAAGCTACGAAGCGACAGGTCCCGCCCATACTAATAACTGACAAGTAAAGTGTCCAATCGGTAGGCAATGTAAGCCATCAATAACATCTCTCTACCAATGAAATGGCAGCAAGTGGTGGGCGTATTAGCAATTAGGTTGCTTCGAACTAAAAGACGATAGTTCATGAACGAGTACAAACGTGACATATCTCCTACGGTTTTTTAAAAGGCACCATTTCCCTCACCCATCATTAAAGTGGTGCTCTTCATTTTCGCAGTCACTGCAGTGCACATGGTCATCGTCTATCTCCTCTTCTTTCTTCGGCTTCGGTGCTGTCTCATTCTCATTCGCCATCTTTAACCAGGAAATGACAAGGGCTCAATGTGGCCCAGCAGTACTCGCCACGCCTTTCGCAAGGCTTCCTGGTACATGTAGTTTTCATAAAACGCTCTCCTTTTGACCCCGCCTATCAAGTAGGTATGTCATCTAGCAGTGGCGTGCTGATCGAAAAATTTGTTTTCCGTTACTGAATTGCGTCTAGTCGTGGAGCTATGAATTTGTCATGCATGTTTGGTTAACAAAACTTTCTCCAACATATACAAAAAGCCAAAAGTTGAAACCTGTAGTTTTCGTATGTAGTACCACAGGATGGTGCTCAAGTGATTTGTACTGGAGAATACACAGCAATGAGCCAAAATTATGACCATATCCACGTGATGCGAAAACATTTTGGTGTATTTTGTAGGCCTGAATGAAGCTTGTAACTCGTTTGGTTCAATGCAACTTGTCAGCTTTTGGCTCTAATGTCCGATCATTAAAATACGTATTTTAAAAATTCATGTACCAGAAATATTGCATGTCACTACCGCTACCACGCATGCGTACACGAGACCACGATTGCCCCAGTCGACGCGCGCCGTTCTTAGGAGATAGGTATGCGTGTCACGTGGGGGTGGTCGTAAGTTTTGGGCTCATCGGTATACATTTCACACAGTTCAAGACGAAGCGTCTACATGTGGTTTAGCGTTAGGATGTTCCCACAGGGATAGTAATACATCTGATAATGTGTACTTGACGTTATTAAAAAGCATGAGTTTGTAGATATTCTTTATTACACTTTAGTATTGTATTATTTAGTTAAGACCCTAAGTAGTTGATTTTGTTGTGTTTCCTCTTCAGCTGAGTTTATTCTCTTACAGTAAAAAGCAATCATAAGATCGTGCACCTTCATGGCAGACATACTGGATCACTACAATGATGAAATAAATGTTTATTGAAAACGGGGGTATGGATTATAACTAAGCCATAGCACGAGGGAATTCATGAAATTACATTTTCTATTATAATCACGGTCTTCTGTAACCAGCCCATGTAATTTCAGTATTTAGTAATTGCGGTATATACTTAGTCAAGTGACCCAGTACTGGATAAGCTGTTGGAAGATGGGTGTATGGGTAGGTTTGTTTACTTACTTGCCAATATCTGATACAACCTAAATATAGTATAACAACCTACTGATTCATACTTTTAGCTTGATGACATTCTGTATGTATTAAAATACTCATATAGTAATTATAGTATAATTTCGATATATTTTGTAACCGAAACATATAGACAAAGGACTGGCTGAAAGCCACTCACAACCACACATATGTCAAAGTTAAAAATGTGTTTTTTTAATATATGAAATAGAAACATGCTTAGAAGCATTTTAGAGAGATTTACGAAACACATTTTCTTATAAACTTACGCATTGCTTGTATTTTAGTTACTAGGTAATTTTTTGTTTATATTGAATCATTAATAGTAATTTAATTAGGTTCTTTTTTCTCTATGTCCACCCATCTCCTTCTGTGAATGTTCATCCTGTTATGGTCTGAAAGGGTGTCAGTCCCACAGAGAAGCAGGACTGGCGTTAATTTTTCTGGGTTGGAGATATAGGGCCCAGGCTGACCTACAGCCAACTGGCCAGCAGCTTCCTGTAAGACAGTGTTTTCCAATCCGGTCCTCGGGGACCCCCAGACGGTCCGTGTTTTTGCTCCTTCCCAGCTCTCAGTAGGGAGCTGGAGCCAGGACGGAGCTAAAACATGGACTATGTGGCAGGGAACTGGGAGGGAGCAAAAACATGGACTATGTGGCAGGGAGCTGGAGGGAGCAAAAACATGGACTATGTGGCAGGGAGTTGGGAGGGAGCAAAAACATGGACTATGTGGCAGGGAGCTGGAGGGAGCAAAAACATGGACTATGTGGCAGGGAGCTGGAGGGAGCAAAAACATGGACTATGTGGCAGGGAACTGGGAGGGAGCAAAAATGTGGACTATGTGGCAGGGAGCTGGAGGGAGCAAAAACATGGACTATGTGGCAGGGAACTGGGAGGGAGCAAAAATGTGGACTATGTGGGAGGGAGCTGGGAGGAAGCAAAAACATGGACTATGTGGCAAGGAGCCGGTAGGGAGCAAAAACATGGACTGTCTGGGGTCCCCAAGGACCAGCTTCAGAAACACAAATATATATTTTTATGCAACAGAAACTTAATTAATTGGACACTATTTGGACCAATTTAGGGTAGGTACACTGAGCACTGACACTACAACACCCTATTTTGAGAGTCTTGAATAAATATCCTTCCTATTACGAGTCCATGTCCCTAACCACAAGGCTTCCACCCAAAAGGCTTCCTGCTCTGGGAGGATTTCATTCTTCCTTCTTCACATGTGGGAGTCAGTGTCCTCTTCTGTGCGACACGATGGGTGACTCCGGCTGTCTGGTATTTCCGAGACAGTAGAACAGTGCTGTGGTCACACCGTTTGAGAGAACCAGGTCAGTTAAAGCAGCAGCACCTGCATGCAGTGAAGCTGAAAGAGCAGGTAAAAATTTCACAACTGAAGCAACTGATTCCAATAGAAAAACATCACAAACGTTAATTAAAACAGCTAAAAAAACAATGAAATAAAAAAAAAGTTTGAAATATTAAATGATTTTTAAATGTATAACCAAACAAAGATTAGGCTGTGTTTGTTTAGTTTTCACCATTAGCAGTTACAGGAGCTTGGTTTGATACTTGAAACTCAACTTGCAGCAATATCAAGCTGAAATCACACACCAATTTCGTGCTCCAAGCCATTCTGTCAGTTTTTTGACTGAGCTCTCAAGTTCTTAAGTCTATGACTAACTTTAAGGTCTCCCTAAGGCCACAAGCTTACATTGTAATATGCGAGTCCTTGATTGGCTGTATGGGATGTCAATCAGAATAGTAACAAAGCACCTGACAGCATCTGCTAATACTAAGGCACATCAACTGTAGGCTAATTTCAGTAAAGGAATGCCAAAAGCATATAGGACTTAGGAGCAGCACAGTTAGCTGACATGTGGGCCCCAGGTGAGGTTTACGCTACAATCGCCAACTGCGATCCCGAGGTCCAGAGGGGCGGGGCTAAATTAGCATATTCCCAGCGGAAGGCTAAGCTTGTCTGTACAGCTCTCGAGTGAAGCTCCTTAAAACCGCACATTTGCCCCTGCAGGTGGTGAGTGATGCAGCCAACCCTTAAGTCGCTGGCAAATCTGTTGTGAAGTGGATGTAGTGGGTTTGAAGATCCAGTAGAGCGAGCATGTCCTTCAGGGGCACATTGTCACATTGAAACAGAAAATGTGGGGGGGGGGGGAGCTTCACATATATAGTCACGTTTAAAAATTACACATAGATGCAGGGTTCAGTCTTTTCAACCAGGCACTAGGCCTGCAAGCACAAGGATTCCTCAGCAGTGATAACTTATTCCATGTGGTCTTGCATTGGCACATGACATGTCAACTGTCAATGTGGTCTAAACACAAATGCAGCCAATCAGCTTCATCCACAGCTGTAGTCCACAGTGGTGACTTCCTGTTCGCAGCAGGGTGACATCACTCTCAACATCATTGGGGTGCTCAAAGGGGATCCGGAAGTGACATAAAGCTCATCACAACACAGTGAAGCGGAGTAGGGACGGAGTCATGATACGAGCTTAGACAGAGTTCTGAGGGCGGTGCCCTTGCGGGTCACCTTGATGTGGATGAAAAGGGTGGCGGGAGACAGGTTGGATCCATCCTCCTTCAGCAGGTGGACGTGCCGGTAACCTGGGAAGAGGGGAGTGGAGATTAACCAGATCTGGGAGCAAGTTCTGGTATTTTACCCAGAATGCCACTGGGGGAAGAGGAATGACATTAGAGTCTGTATCATTAACAAACTAAGAAAACATTTTCCTCGAAACAAAATAAGATGCTTAAAATACAAAACTGAGTGAAAACTATAACAAATGTTTCCAAAACCAACTGAAATATATATTATATGTTACCATTAATAATACCTAGAACAGGTTTGCCAATTTTAAGGACATTTATAGGCCTACATTATGTCCATTGTACTCATGTAGGATTCTCTCAAGATCAGACACATAAAATAGCTCTACAAGCTTCAGTCCATCCCTAGAAATAAAATTACTACAACTTAAACTATAAATTAAAACTAAACATAAATGGATTTTTAAAATAAAAACTAATATAACTACTTGGAAATCTGAAACTAAATTGAATTTCACATGAATGTTGAAAATAGTACAAAAAAATAAATAAATTTAAAAACCAATACTATAACATTGACTGGCACACAGGGTAAATACCATTTTTGTTGGCCATTCCTAATAATTAACTTGTTTTGCACCTGTAGCTCAACAACTAGAGCATTGCACTATCAATGCAAAGAGCGTGGGTTCAAATCAGGGGGAGTACAAATAAAGTTTAACCCTCTGCTAGTTGCACTGGATAAAATCGTCAGAGAAATGTAAACTTGGGTCTGTTATGAGTGTTACCTAGATCCTTTACAGCGAAAAGGACGCTGGAATGAGGGATGCAGACAGTAATTAGAAAGTAAACAGTACTCAGACGGGGATTTTTCAGGCGTTCCTTCCGGGCCGCGAACTACGCGAGCGTACCTGTGCGCAGGCTGGTGAAGGGCAGGGTGAACTGGCCCACAAAGTCATTCTTGGAAGTGTGGTCGTGGTCCTCCACCACGAAGCGGACCAGAGCCAGCTCCGGCACCTGCAACTGGAAGCTCAGCGTGCAGTCCCAGCGGGGATTAAAACCTGGAGGTGACAAGCAGGCGGGGTTAGCTAGTGATCGCCGACAGTGACACAATCAGACAAAATATTAATTATCATGTTCATTGCAAAGCAAACCAGGTTTTTACCCTAAAGTCAGTGTTGTTCTATAGAGAAACATGCTTTATTTGCATGAGTACAAGTGTAAGTGCACTGGAATGCTTCTCTTCACCAAACCCGTTTTTCTTTCCATAGCTTGGGGGTAACAATGCAGGGACAGGTAACATGCAGTACTGGAGCTGGGGGTCAGAGGGCTTGCTCAAGGGCCCACTGACATGTGACTGTTTTGCTGAGGCCGGGGTTCGAACTGGTGATCATCTGAGCACAGGCATAGTGACTTAGTCCCCCCCCCCCCAAATGAACAACCTTGTCCCCGCCTACACCGACTCCAGACTCCAAAAACAAAATTTATTCATAAAATATCAAATGTAACACTCATGAGAGAGGAGACGCTTAGACGCTGACCAGCCGAAGCACTTCGAAAACGGATGAACGAATAACAGATAAAACGAGGATAGGTTACTGAGAACGGCCAGCAGGTGGCGCACCATTGTTATCGATGCGATGCGTTTTGTTCCGGGCGTTATCAATGCCCACGCCGTGAATCTCCACCCACACCTGCGGATCCACGATGGCGTTTGGCTTGTCTGTGTTGACTTTGGGGAGCTGCTGAGCAGAGATCACCTAAGGAGAGGAGACGAGGAGGAGAAAGGAGGGAGATGGAGTGCAGAGACTGAGAAACCGGCAGTCTGATGGCATCTCAAAGGGTTTCTTAAGAGGTTTCCACTCCCATTTCCATCACTTTGAGTATAATACCATCCCCTTAAAAGCAGCCTTAATTCCTCATTTATAACTACAGTTTTTCCTGGATCGGGATCTTGCATTACATGCCACTGGAACCACCATTACTGGAACAGAACAGACCAGTGGGGAGAGCGTTGATCACCCCCCCCACCCCTGAACCAGCCCATACCCGGATGGTAAGCTGTGCAGGGATGTGTCCCGGGCCGCCGCCCGTATTCTCCGGATTGAAGTTGGAGTCGAGCCGGCACAGAAAGCTGGGTTTGAGTATGTAGCCACAGCGGCCGTTAGCCAGGAAGCGGCCCTGGTTCAGGTCCATCTGCTCCCCAGGAGTCTGGAAGTTGAGCGCCACTGCGGGGGGGGGGGGGTGGTCAGATGGAGGGCGCGATGAAACCATAACACAAAAAAAAATATATATATATATGTGTGTGTGTGAGGTCTATTTATAGCCAATACATTCTATATATATTTGTAGAGCCTGTCAAAGTAATCATTTTAATTGCATCCATTTTAAAAGAACCTCTGATGGTTATTTACCTGAACACATACACTATGGCCAAAATAGTGGAAATGCTTCCAATTTTTAGGGAACGCAGAACTTTATTCCAGTTACTCCAGTTGTTCATTTAATCATCCAGTGTGTAATATTTCTAAATGTTCTTTGACTGTTTATAAACATTACCGCCAATATTCGTGCAGCGCTTTTTAAAGCGGAATGCCAAAAATGCTCGGTACTTCCGCAATTTCGGCAACTAGTATACAATGTCAGGCAGAATGCATCGGCCACTGACCCATCTGACAGCCAGCATTCCACATATCCTGGGGGTTGTAGTTAGAGGACTGCAGTCTCTGGCCAGAGGGATAGATTCTGCTCAGCTGCCTGCTGTTGTGCCGAACAAATAGTTTCCCTACAGGAAAGGTGAGAAAGGCTTTTGGTCATACACATGCGCGCACACACACACACACGTTCGTGAACTCAAACAACCCCCTCTATCCAAAGTCATTACATAAATAGGATATTGTTTTATCAGTTTTAGTCTTGGTCGGCGGCTAAACAAGAGGTGAATTCCAGGGGGCCGTCCTACGGTGATGTCATACCTGGCGGTAGCTCCGCCCCCAGCATACTCACCTGACTCTTTAATGTGCTTGAGGGCGTCGTTCTCGGAGAATGACGACATCTCGCTGGGGGACTTCGCGGAGACGTGGTCAAAGCCGCGGAAGTTCACACTGCGGCAGTACACGACGAGGTCCGACAGCTCCGGACTCAGCTTGGAGGATACAGCCTAATCGCCGGCAGAAGCACAATGGAGCCACTTTAGTTCAGGAGACCAGGAAAACCAGGATAAATGGAACCCAAAAGTGTGTGGATCTTCACGATGTTTGCACCGCAATTTTCCCTCTTGATTAATAAAGCTAGTCTCTGTCTGTCTTCAGTAGAACATTCAGAAAAAATTCTGCCCCACTCTTCCAGATTTCAGCGTGATCATGCGCATAAGAGCAAAGATTTGGGTATTGATGATAGGGTCATGTCCCTGCCAATGTGGGAGGACCGTGTGTGTTCGGGGCTGAAGTGGTCCATCTGTCAAAACCAAACCTCCGCCCTTGCATGTGTCCGGCCTGAGTTTGCACGGGTGCGTATCAGTCCGTGACTGCGACTTGAGTGTGGGAATCGTGCTGCCTCACTAATTTCGGATGGACCCTCAGTGCTTTTGTCTTGGACCTGACACTGCCTTGACCTCCAACATTCTGATATCCGGGGGCTCTTTCCTGCCCTGCCCCCCCCCCATCCTCACCTCAGTACCCGGAACGGTGTTGCTGAAGCTGTCCACCTTGTGAAGCTGAGAGGTCTCCTTCTTCCCCTTGATCAGGATTCGTCCCTTCAGGTCCTGTAACGGCACGAGGAATAAAGAGCTCTGGCTGTTACTGCCTGGTAGCTAGGCCAAAAACATTTTCAACAGCGCCGTCCAAAATCCATGGTCCAAAGACTTTACGGCCATGTGGTGAAGGCCACCCAACGGCCGGAGGCCGGCATGCAGACACCTGAGACTATCGATCATCTGTTTGTCCCCTTCACCTGTTAAACAGCTACATTTGCTTGCAAAATGTCGCTTGAAATGCAAGGTTGTTCAAGTGAAGAAGACAGAAGGTCCACAAGGAATCCTGATCTTTGAGGCTTTACAGCAAGTTTGTTAGCAGGATTATTACTTCACAGCTACCTCTGGGGATAAAGCTGCTCTGATATAGGTCAATAAAACCATAGGTCAGTTACACCAAAAGCAATTGCACCAACCATAATAAATGCAATCCACACATTATTACACCTGACACATGTAAACAAGCAGGTTTCTGTGAGTCATAATAATCATTCACCTTGTTTGCGTTTATTATTACTGTAATTGTACATCATGCAATATATGTCAGTATCGGTCTTGCTTTAATTAGACTGGTCAACAATGATTTTGTCAGAACATCGAAGATCCGTCTTTTATGAACTTTTTAATACTGATTTCAGAAATGCATTCAGAATTTTCTTAACACCTCTAATTTTTGAGTGATGTCATTATTAGGTTATTTTGATAGTATATCACTCCTTATTAAATTAAAGAAAAAATATTTTATTTCTATTTGTGAACCTTTTATGACTTTACAGAAGGGTACAAAGGGTGCCGCAAGTTTATTTTGCCAGAGTTAACAGGCTGTGACACTTTGGACCTGTTTGTCCAGGGTCCTGTTTTCTCTCCGATATGGAAAAATGAAAATCAAGGCAAGTGGAACTAGCTGACTTCTGTGGGACCATTAAGAGGGATGTTCCTGAGGTGAGGTAAGGCAGAAAACTATACACTTCTACCATTTAGATGAGTCACTTTCACCTTGATCATATACTGTAAATATATATACATGCAGTGTAAAGTTTAATTGTGTGGGGAATTCCAATTGGATACCTGAATTCAGTACAAAACAAATCTAAGATTCACCTATTTGATTCAATGTGTTATTCTCATGTATTAGGTGTCCATTGAATGATGCGATTTTTCATTTTGTGGTGAGATTTTTGAAATTTGGAAGCTGGAAATCTGAGGAGGAAGGTGATGCTAAAGCGGAGGGGGGGGGCACACCTCTGGGGAGGGCAGGTGCTTCAGCTGCTGATCGCTGACAGGCTTGGTGAGGAGCCGACGGCCCAGGATGGTGCGTAGGTGTCTGGCCATGACGGACTGCTGCTCCACACTGCAGTGATTCTCCAGGGACAGGATCAGTGGGTACGGCGAGGCCTGCGGTGGAGACCCATAATGACAAGAGTCACCCCATCTCAAAGAGCCAACCAGGGCAGTTGAGCTATGACCTATTGAAGGTGGTTATGACTAACCTTAAAGGCATACTGAGAGATAGTCTCTATGACCTCCTTAAAGAGCACCTTGGAGGTTAAGGTGTGGCCGTGGTAGATCACAGGCTCTCCTCTGTCCCCATCCCAGCAGTCCAGCTCCACACAGCGACAGCCTTGGTTCAAAGCTCTACACACAAACACACAATGAACGATCAGGGCCGCTACGCCATATGGCAGCGTTTCCCAATCCGCTCCTCAGGGACCCACAGTCGGTCCGTGTTTTTGCTCCCTCCGAGCTCCCTGCCAGCGGCACACAGGGGAGCTGGGAAGGAGCAAAAACGTGGACCGTCTATTGGGTCCCCAAGGGCCGGATTGGGAAACACTGCCATATAGGGATCAGGGGCGTCACTAGGATCTAGAAACATCCAGAGCGAAGCCCAGAGACTGGGGGGGGGGGGGCAGTTACCACAATGTAATTTACTGAGCAAAATTTGCTGAGCAAATAGTTTGCATCAAACTATTTCATGACATATTTACCCCCTTTTTTTTTTACACTTCGTACATGCGCTTGGGTCCGTCTATTCCATTCAACACACGTTAGTTCTGTGCCCATTGTGGCTCTGAATTTGATGTTTCATGGCAACAAAGCCACATTATACATACAGTTCTGCAAATAATTAAGAGACCACAGCAAAATTTTCACTTCACTCATTTCTCAATTCATGGGTATGTGCCTGTGTAAAATCTACTTTTTTTTTTGCAATTTCCAGCCTGGCTTCTCATTAATGAAGGGCTTCTTCCTTGCTTTATGGGACCTCAGTCCTGCTTCTAGGAGCCTGACATGAACAGTCCTCGCAGTGCACTTCACACCTGCACTTCCCAGAATGCTTCCCATTCTTTTTGAAGGTCACTTAAGGTCATCGTCCGATTTATGAGGCACTCCTGGACACCCTTCTCTGGCATTATAAAGTCTCTTCCTTCCTCTACCTGGCTGGTTTCTGGTCGTTCCCAGTGTCTCCAGCTTCACCTTGTTCTTGTGTGCTGCCGTCTTGCAAACTGATCCTGGAAGCAGCCTGACGCACAGTGTAGCCTTCTGCCAGGAGAACCAGGATTTAAAAATGCAGATTTTTAAAAAAAAAATATACAGAGTGGTCTCTTAATTTTTTCCAGAGCTGTATATCAAAAGCCAACATGACTCAAGAAGATTCATGACTTAGCTAAAAACATCCGGGCCTTAAGCCTCAGTAGTCCAACCCTGGACCTGCCACTGATGAAGATATACTTCCTGTTATAGAGGATGTGCAGACTTGCTATGGAACACAGAGTCATGTGCTACAGTCATAGTATTAATGTGGCCTTCAATGTATGGCCCCCCGTGTCCTTATAACTAAAGCTTTCATGGGTGTAATGTTCCTACCCATGTTTGCAGGAACAATGAGAATGACTATCAACATCATGCTGACTACTGCTGTCAATCTGGCAGGATCAGATTATAGTGACGATGACAAGAATGGACAAGAATGCATTGTGTCGTTTATGCTGCTTTGTTTTCCAAATTTTACAGGCAACCAAGTGCATTATTATTGGGTGTGCATGGTATGCTATTCTAAGGTACAAAGGCAGCATCATTTTGTGATGCACCACCAGCAGGGCAGGGTGACCGATACAATGAGGTAAGCAGAAATGCCATTTCTTATTGGTTTAATCATCGTCCAATTGGGTTAAAGCCAACCGTGATTGGTGGTGTGAATTAACTCCGCCCACTGGCATTCCCCCATCTTTACGTGGGCCTGCAGTTAGCAGATGCAGCGGGTCATGTGGTTCAGTACCTGATATACGGCTCTGTGCTGCTGGCGCTGGTCACCTGGTCCTTGGTGAGGTAGGTGTTATGGGAGGAGGAGATGAAGTAGTGAGTCAAGGGTTGGGTCATATCCTGATACACCACCGAGTGGTCCTTGTTGAACACGTCATTCTCCTGGGACAGCATGTACATGGCGAAGCCGTTCAGGGTCATGTACTGGTGCTTCTGGGCTGTGGGGCCATCGGAGGATCGCAACGTGACTCTTGTCATTATGCTGCACAACTGGCATTGTCATTCATTGCAACTTTCAGTCCTGTCTGACTACGCATTTCATTAGGCTCATCGTGACCGGGTCCCTTCCCAAGGGCACAACAGCAATGCCCTGTGGGGGATTTAAATGGTGTCCTTAACCACCACCCCTTGCATAAAATAGAAAAATACTTCTATCTGGTCATGATGCATAATGGTGAGTTTGGGGCCAATTCCAAAGTACATGACATAAGTACATTTCAGGTCCAGAAGCTACAAATCCAGACCAAGGTTTTGTTTCAACCAACCAGTGGAGCATTCTGTATGTCCTTATGCTCAACAGGTTGGTAGAATCAAAATCGTGGTCTGGATTTGTACCTGATCCACTGTAGGACTCACACTCCATTGGCAATTTAAGGGAAGCCAATTCTCCGCGTTAAGACCGTAGGTGAAAACTCATACAAGCACGGGGAAAACAGGCCAACAGCGGATATGGGGACTCGAGCCGTCAGCCCTGGAAGGGTGAGGCTAGATCGCTAATCACAGAGCCCCTGAGCTTCCTGCTAAGAAAAGCCATCAGATGCTAAGGAAGAGGATGACCCTCAGGTGACTTCAGGCAGCCCCCCTACCCCACTCGTTGAGCTCGTATGTGGAGATGAGCTTCTGGGCGTGGGTCAGGGAGGCGTCCTCGCCCTGGTCGCCCAGGAAGTCGCGCAGCTCAGCAGTGGTCAGCACGCAGCCGTTGCTCGAGTAGTGATGGAACACAGCGTCCAACTCGGGACGGCGCATCAGTTCGCGGCAGAACTCCTCGATCTCCGTCGGGTCCAATCGCCCGTCGGCAGAGCGGTCGCATTTCTGTGGGTTGGGGGGCGGGGTGCACATGTCAGAGAAGGTTATCGAATCAGGCCGCTCAGGGTAGCCGGACTGTAATATCATATAATGGCGGCTATATTTCGAGGCGATTAAAAAGGAGAAATCAGTTGTGGCCTGGTTTTAGGTCTCGTTTCCACCTTCTCTGTGAAATCGGTGTAGCTGGG
>JAODJW010000118.1:584379-601219 GCA_026777045.1 Hyperopisus bebe | reverse complement strand
CCCCCAGCCCCCCAGTGTGTGCCCACTCTCTATTGTTCATCACTGCCCCCACTGGACAGTGCGCAGTGTTGAATTCTTGAGGTGAAAAGCCAGCAGGGATTGCACAATGCTTGCATCCTTCAACGTCTGAGGAACGGAGGAGGAACTCTGGTGGGACAACAGCTAACAGGGGGCGGCTTAAGGATCCGAGCGGTCATTAGTGTTCCGGGTGCTCAAACTGCTCCTGGCCCCCAGCGTGATGCACCAGCCTGATGATCTTAGCCAGTGCCGCTCAAACCAGTAAGCAGCCACCTATGGTGCCCATCTTCTGAGGCGGAACCTACTTAATAACCCCCCAATATTCAGATGTGCTCATAATGTCCCCCTCCAATATATATTATAATTATTGCCTTGCCCCCCCCAATCCCCACCCCAGTGTTGACTCCATCGCTATGGCCTTGAGTGGAGTGACAGACACTGATTTTAGCCAAGAATGTTTCTCAGAGACTGTATGGTCACCATTTTCATGACCACATCTGATCTTCATCTGAAGTCCATTGTCTCGCAAGCATGTATCTTCTACTCTTCTGGTATGACTAGTTGTCATGGTCTTTCCACAGCACACACACACACACTCACACGTCTGCTGGGCCTTGGTGCGCCTGAAGCTCTTGCAGGTCTCGCACCAGACGGTGACGCCGTCCTCCAGAAGTCGCAGGCTGCGGTTCTTCTGCCAGCGGGGGGAACGCACCTTCACCATGCTGGAGCCCTGCATCATCAGTCTCACATCCTCGTCATCCAGCAAGCCTGCAGGGGAGGGGGAGGAGGGGCGATGGGGCACATTCAGGAATCAAAAGCGCACCTCTGTTGCCATTGTGTGATATGAGGAAGTGCTACAATGACACAGAACGCAGACTCATGTTGCCACGGCAACGCCATGCATGGAGAAGCCTGAATGAATGACACCCAGCCGATCCTGATGTACAGGGTATGCACTGATGTCATCTCCCCGCTGGAACTCGCCCCCACAGACACACCGTGTGGCAAATCACCCTACTGCATGCCTTATTTTAGTTGGGGGAGACTGCAAAACAAACAACAGAGCCTGTCCACTTAAATTTCAGTAGGACTTGACAGGAACCCAGTACAACTTACCAAAGGACCGGTAGACTATGGACACCGATTTGTGGCCAGGAATCAGGTCTCCTGACATTTATATGTGTGCCATGTACTGCCTCCTCATTTAGCCAGTCACTGCACCCAGACTGCACTCTCACTTTCCAGCAACTTTCTATTTATATTTCAAACTGACTGCACTTTAAAAAATCTTTATTATTTCTATTTTTATAATTCTATTGCTCTAATTCAATTCCATTCCAACTCACTCAACTCCCATCTCTTCTCACTCTGCCACTCAGCATTTCTGATCATTGACTTTGTCATCTTGTCCATTCCCTCTCACTACGATTTAAATTAGACTGCAGTCTTTGTCACATTATCTCCATCTTTTATTTGTAATTACCACCTTTTCTTTGTTTTGTTCCTCTGTGAAGTGTCCTTGGGTTTATGAAAAGCACTAGACAAACTAAAATTGCAGTTGTTGCTATACACCACTCTCTATTCCTTTGTACTGTACACTGGAACTTCAGGAAATATATTTTGTTCATTTGCTCAGTGTGTTAATACATAGGAATGACTTTTGATATTGAAAATGACTTTAATCATATGTACCTGATTTGTGACACAAAGCAAAGCATGAAAGCACACAAAAGCTTGGTCGTATTTCATGGAGGGAATTGTTGACGAGATTTAAGTAACAAACATACCAATGAATATACTGCCACAGTCAGTGGCCCTCAGTGGGTATAACCTCAGTATCTTCTGCCTACTATGTTATGTCATGTGCCTCTATAGCTGAGGGAACTTTCTAGAAGTAATTAGTGCAGCTGGTCAAACTCTCGAACCTGCATTGTGATTCATAGCTGGGTCAACAACTTAGGTATAAATTTCCTGTTTGTTTAAGTTTAGAGTCCATTAAGTGTTTTTCTTTAGTCGCCTGGTGTGTGCTTTGCTTTCAAGGGATTTTTTCCAACTTTACATCCAACCCTTTTACTAGTAAAAGCTTTCTTTGGTCTTGCACGCATGGTGGCCTCGACGAGTTACATTTCACTGTTAAAACAGCCATAAAACCTAGACTGTCAGTGTGAGAAGATGGAAAACTGTACACGAGGCGGAAGAAGCAGATAAGTAACATGAAGCAACCAGAGCATCCTCTACTCATAAACCGATGGGGGTGATAAAAGCAGGGGCCTCCCTGCCCTGTTACCATAGCTGCCAGATGAGGAGTCACTCCAGCCCGCAGATGGTAACGCAAAGTGACTGGAGGTAAACAGAATCCTGCCACAGGGCACAGAAAAATGTGACAGCCTCCCTCAGTCTCCGAGCCATCTGCCCTGGAAACTTCCAGACGTAAACGCAGAACTATCTCCAGCCGCGAGTGGCATCCACGCCTTTTGTGGGAATGACCCATACAAGGACCTTGCTCTGTATACAACTCCATGGCAGCCTCCGGTGAGACAAACGAAAACAGACACAGTTGGGCCTAGACTTCGAGATTTGGCCGGATTGTCGACTTCAAGGCTACGAGGTGATATAATTAAATCTAAACGCAGTCCAAATCTCAAAAACAGACATCTAATGGTTGGAATGCTGGACCATGGACCTCTAGAGAGAAGCTGGGTCTTAGCACGACGTTCAATAAAAGTGCGATAAATTCCCAGAAGAGTCGTAGAGATTCTGTTTGATGAAAGAGCACTGGGAGGAGAGCGCGTTGCTCTGGAAAACAAAGTCGCTGAAGAACCGGCGGAGAGCTGAATGCGACAGCGCATCCCTGCCAAGAAAACCACTGGAATTTTCCTGTGACGGGAACGTAATACTCTGATGGCTTTTGCAGAGTATTTTAGTCTCGGGTCTCCGTTGTCATCTTGAAAATGGAGAGAAGGTGCTGGTAAATTTACCCACGATATCAGCGAAACAGATGAAGTTCAAAACGCCCGACTCAAATTGTGTCACGGTCAGCCCCACTCAGCATAAAATAATGCCAAGAAACATGAAGAGGATTCTGGGTGACTGACCCTAAACAGGAACCTTACTGTAAAACCGATTTATTTCAGAAGCTGAGCAACGTGAGACTGAAGTCAAAGCTTAGCCGCCTTTCGAGGTTCCAGGTCAGAGAGAAACAGACATGAGGCCCGTGGAATGGAGAGGATTGGACGCCACAGGCTCCAGTCTCCGCAACCATCTCACCCAGCACTCCCCTGCTGAAGGTTCCTGGGAATAATGTACTTCGAGTCAGGTGATGGGAAGCACAAGAAGCTGGTGGATTTACGGCTATTGTAAATTCCTGTCAAAGTTAGGCTGCTGGTGAATTATTCATAGGCTATCGAGCCACACTGAACCCGACACAGGTGGAGTCCCAGGAAAGTTCTGCCAATCTTACCCCCTGCCCTGCCGTCTCTACAGTTCCATCACACACGGAATCTCTAACATGATACCAACCATCTATTGGCCAGTCAGCAGAGGCCAGACCTGGGGGCAAGACCCCACTCCCCCCCCTTCCTGCTCTGAAATTTGTCCCGAGCATCTGCACCAGACACTGCCACATGGAAGTCAGTCGTCCATCACGGACGCAGATCTCAAACAGCCGAGCAACTCGACCCAAACGGTTACAATGGCCGTGCAAAGTTTTCTTCCCTTGGGTCCCGTTTCTCGCTTCTCAAAACTCGTCGCTCGCCAAGAGCCTCTGAAAGAGGCAGGGCCTTCGCCTTTGTGTGCCGACGGACCGGCGTGCCAGCCCAGCCCGACGGCTTCCAGCTCCTGCCCCAGCAACCAGAGCCCAGAACAGAAGGTGGTTTTATACGCTCCCAGGCTGAGAAGGCGTCAGCGTCGCCGCACACATGAGACTGTAAGCCGAGCATTTCAATAAGGCTCATCTGTCAGTTCTTTAAAAGAGCCCAGCTTGTGGCTTTGGCTGGCTGAGGTGGCCCTTGGCTCCCATGGGGGGGGGGGTGGGGTCAAGCCATAAATGCGGTCGGCATGGTAGCCTGGCATCATCACAACCCAAACTGAAGAATTCATCCCAAAGCCAGTTTTCCAAAAAAAAAAAAAATTACACACAGAAAAAGAAACTATTTACGTCTTCAGAATACTACACCCAGGGTAATCGACTTAATTCTCTTAGACGGGAATAAATCAGGATATTCCTTAAAAACAGTCTAAAGATTTAAGGATTGAAAAGGTTTTCACTGTCAGATTTACACTGACGTGTAAGTAAGAGGAGCTTCCAGTCCATATTCCATCCATCTTGCACACCTCTGGGTTGAGGGCCACTGGATGCCTTTCAGTTCCACTTTACACAGCTGGATATCTTACTGAGGTCATTAGGCTAAGTACCTTGTGCAGCTTATAAGTCAGTGTGCCTGACTGCAGTGCTAGCTACCTCTGGGTTTACTTTCCCGGTATAGCAAATTTATCTATCCAACCTTTTCAGTAAATAAGTATGTGATATCTTACTAACACGAAGCATATGGATATTACCATAACACTTTACTTAAAGCAGTCATGAATAATGCATTATAGATACCTTCATAATGGCTATAAACTATTTATAAAATGACATGACATTTTGCAATATGAATGCTTTATGAAGCTCTCATCTATAATGCACTATAGATACCTTTATAATGCATTCATAGTATTATAAACATGGCTATAACTAATGACATAATACACAGTAATGCATTCATAAACAAGGTTATTACTATTTATAAAAAGGCATAACACCTTATAGCCATGATTTATGCATTATGACTGCTCAATGAAGCTCTAACTATAAATACCTTCGTAATGCAGTAAAAAGCATGCGTAAATCTTATACTGACCATTATAATGCATTATGAAGGTATCTACAGTGCATAATAGGTGAGAACTTCGTAAAGCATTATAATGCATTATGAAGGTATACAATGCGTTATGATGACTGTTTTTAGTAAAGTCTTACCGATATTACATCCATTCGTCTTCTATCCACTTGTCAGGGTCACAGAGTCTACACCAGTCAACACAATGCTGAAGTACAACCTGAATGGAATGCCACTCCAACACCGTGCTCATATACACTAAGGCAAATTTACAGGTGGAATATAGTCTAAATGCATGTCTGGGATTACTTTCTTTTTTGAATAATTGTGGAGTTTAGATGAACTGATCAATATAACCTTCACATCAGATTAGACTCCTCTCGGTTCCATTTATCTTCATCAGAATGAATCCCTCTCAGCATCTATAAGGGGAATCCGGACTGTGTGGTTCTGTGCTTCCGTCTTATCTTTGGACTGCAAACACAAGCTGACTCCTCACAGACCACCCCCCCGTCTTCTGTTCTTCCAGTAATCACTAGAACGTCCCTACAGCAGCTGTGTTCCCTGCCGCCTTCAGGTAGAATAAAGCAGTTCTTTTCAGAGGTATTACTGCGCTTATTAATAGGTTCACAGGCAATAATAACTCCTGCAAAGTCCGTGGATTCCCGACGGCATCAAATCCGGAGTCTGCCGCGATTTCCGCGCACTCACGCTGTGTCCTGAGGCACCAAAAATCAAATCCAGACCATCAGCCATCTCTGTTATGCGAACCAAACCATAGGCGGGCGGCTTCTGTGCAGATCTTGAATAAAATTACAAAAGCACCCGCCAGTTCCTAACATTTCTATGAAAAATATCCTGAAATGTCATTTACCTGTGACAAGAAAAAGTGACCTTTCAGGCAGGCCTTGTATCCAAAGGCGAAAACAGTGCAGCCAATGGGTGGCTGAGGAGACGAAAGCACCCAGAGACTCTCAAACAGAGCGATGCAGCAGAGCATACAGAGGTATCCAAACACCGTACTGCATGCAAGCAATTCTTGTGCTCCTCAAGGGTGAGTTTTGACCTATTTGACAAATGGACTATCAATACATGTATAAGACAATTATGAATCCAAGCTTAAATGCTAAATTTTTAGCAATGTGCATCCACCCCAACCCCGGGCTAAAAGAAACCTCACAGCATCACCGTGAAATTGTGAATGTTAAAAAATGGGTGGTGTATAGCTGAAATGGTTAGGGATTAGCGTTTGGAAGGTTGTGGGTTTGAATCCCGAGGCAGGTAATCAAATCACTGTTGGGCCTTTGAGCAAGGTCCTTAACCCTAACTCCTCCAGGGATTTCAGCCGGCCCTGTTCTCTGAGCCCCCAAAAAAACTCCTTTTGGACAGAAGTGTCTGCTGCCTGATCCTCACGTTCCTCCTCCTATGTGGCTCTAACAGGCCACAACCACAGCTTGTTCTATTTGCCTCTTGTTCCCGCCCTCCTGTGATGCACTCCACCTGCCTCTCGTTACATTCCCTTATAGCTTCCCCCTTTTTTGTTCCCATGTTCCTGTTCTGTTTATTTTTTTAAAAAACTTTCCTTTGTTTGCCGACTCCTACTTTCGAATCCTCCGTCTCGCCTCGAAACACGACACCACTAAATGTGCAAGATTAAAATATATCGTAGGTGAATACTTTCGAGACATGAGTTAATTGTTTTGGGTAAATTGCAGGCTTCTGCAGCTAAACCGTAGTGTTATGCTATATGCATGAACTGTTTTGAGAAATGCTCTTATAGTCCTGAGAATGTAAAGCATGTTTCATGAAATGTGCCAAAGCAAATCGAGAAAAACTGTAAGAGAAAGAAAATGTCACAAGCCACAAAGCCTTTGTACTTCTGTGAAATCCAAAGGACCAATTCCATGAACCACATTTGTATTATAAAGCCTTAAACTCTTTTTATGTGTTTGTGTGACATTCATTATAGGTTTCAAAGGCGTCATTAACTGAGAAAACTGGAGAAGCCGGTCCTTTCCCCTTGATTATCGACAAATCAGAAAAAAGTAGATCAATGGTATTAAAAACAGGCTTCAATGCAAACCTTTTAAATTGCAGTCTAAAACAACCAGTTGAAACAATGACCAAACACATGGATTCCTATTAAACACTAGAAGTGCTTAATATGCATATCCCTGGGTGATATTTATGTTTGTTTCTTATTCAATGTATTTTAGTCAAATATTTCTGTTTTGAAGTCCTGCTATCAATTTTCATACAAAAGACTCGGATTAGACGTACCATGAATGCATAAAAATCTGGGAAAAGACGCCCAACGTGGTTGAAGGCCGACACCAATAAAAACAAAGACGCAACGTTTCAACATGTGCCTGTTTTTTTTCTGACAGACCAGAGAAAGTCTTTAGTATTTAGCAGAATATGTGGACTACAAGAGTATTACCGAAACGCAATCAGCACAGGCAAAGCAAACTTCAGAGAAAGCAGTTTCAATCTAAGAAATCTGAGTTTCATCATCTGGAATGCTGGAAATAAGAGATATGAGCAAAGGGCATTCTGCCTACCACACCCACAACCTGGTTCCTTTGACCCCCCCCCACACTCAGAGTCACGGGTATCACTGGGTCAGTCGAGATTGAGTCATAGTGAGACGGAGACTGAAATCGCCACATGAAACGCTTCAATCCTTGTTTATGTTTTGCAGACCAACACCCAGCTTTTGTTTTCATTCCTCCTTACCGGCTCTGTTTTATGTGCTTCCTAAAATTATAAGCCAGAGGGACTAAAAAACCAGCTGGCTGTTTCCGATCTCGGCTGCTCCTGGCCTGCGTGTTTGCGGTCACACCCAATCTCACCGTACAAAAGGTATTGTTTTCTCTACAACCTCTCCTCCAATGGAAAAAAAAAAACTGATATTCACTGCAGACGTGCAAAACTGCTGGTGATGCCGGCAGGATTGACTCCAGCTTTGAAAAGTTGAGTGGGACGCAGGATTATGTGACGGCGCCGGGAGTGGGTGGGGCCATCCAGCCACCCTCTGTAACCGCTTACCCTATTCAGGAGGGGGGGGGGGGGGGGGGCAGAATCTCAGTGGCTACAGGCGTCAGGCAGGGAACAACCCTGGATGGGGCACCAACCTATGACCAAACTGATAACTCCAATTAGCCTCAGCATGTTTTTGGATTTTGGGGGGAAACCGGAATACCTGGAGGAAACACCACGGCGACACGAGGAGAACGAGCAAACTCCACACACATGAAGCCATGGCGGAGACTCGAACCCTGATCCTAGAAGTGTGAGGCAACAATGCAAACCACTGCACCACTGCTGGGGGGGGTGTGGTACCAATCAACTTTTGTAGTTTTGTTTGTAGTGCTAAGGGTACGGCTAGACACCAAATTTGCTGAAATTTTGCTGAAAGTCATCCACTTGACCTAAGGGGACCCCTAAGAAGTCAGGAGTCAGTGTTTTCACCTCTCTGCTACCAACAGAGTGTCCTCACATGCATCAGAATGAGACTGAATGTTCATATATGACACATTACTCAGAGCTAATGTTACAATATTACAATATTAAAATGGTGACCAAATTATGGTTTTCAGTGGTACATACACACAAGTTTTAATATGACAACAAGAATGACTAGACAAGAATCGACAAGAACTACAGTGTTAGTCGGGCCTTATAAACTCTGACATGACCATACGAAGACACAGCATCTCTCAGCCCTGTAACAGTGATCATACAGAGGGTCATATAAAATTGATGGATTGCTTCAGAAGATTGTAACTGAGCCTTACAGACATAATCAGATGTGTGGTTCTGCAGTCGTTCATCTCCCCCTACTCTAGGTCAGTGGTTCTCAACCTTTTCTGCACCCTGACCAAACTGTTACCATCCCAGCCCAGTCGTGATCCTATATCAAGAATAAGGTTTACATTAACGCTGTGATTAAGCACGCAGTGCACTCTGCAATTTACACCACGCAATGCCTGTCGCACAAATCTGATTGGACGTGCCAGAGAATTTTAAATTAAGCATTTGTGGTTTGGCTTCTTGGATTGGTTGAGTGTTCACTAATTTTGCACTAAGTTGCAGACCTGTTTATATAGGTTGATTCTAGGATTGAAAAATCTGATCATGGATCAGAATAGGAGCTCACTGGTTTTAAAATGCTCACATTTCCAACTCTGCCACACGACCCTTTCAGAACTTGCCATGTCCCACATTCGGGTCGCGACAGAGGGTTTGAGAATCGCTGCTCTAGAGTAATGGTCCTGTGGAGGGTCTTGAGAATGCTGGAGAATTTAAAAGCAATTCCATTTACTAATGTCTTCAATAATTGGGTATTTTATATCAGCGGTCTCCATCTCCGGTCCCGGAGAGCCTCTATCCAGTAGGTTTTCTATCCTACTTGGCTTCTGATGAGCCACACCTGGCCCTGGTATTTACCCGAGAACAGGAGTGGCTCATCCGAACCCAGGCAGGATAGAAAACCTACTGGACGGTAGCTTTCCAGGACCGGAGTTGGAGACCCCTGTTTTATATTGATGCTTAACCTTATTCAGTCTCCATTTTAAGTGTAGCACAGAACTACAAGCACTGAGAAACAAAGAGATCGCTAGATGACAAACCACACTGGTCCTATTAAATCTCCCCTTCCTGTTGCTATATTTGTCTTGAGTCTTTCTTGTTAGCTCACTTTGATTATATGAATCTTACTAAGGTTCCTTTGTTACGGGTACAACTTACTGTTAACCTATGTTCTGGGTGGGACCGGCATGTAACTTATCAGATCTGTCACTCATATACTTATTAGCTACATATGCATTTCATGTTTGTTAAAACAAATAAGGGAAATATGCATCTAAATATGATCAAAACTTCAAGGAGACCTTTGACGTGAATGCAAACTGCCATCTAATAAATATTACAAGAGTGAAAATTATTTAGAATCTGACTTCATGTAGGCCTTGAGTGTATGCTGATAGTTATTACATTTTCTTTTTTAGTAAAGACATGTGTGATGAAAACTTGGTTTCATACCTTCATCTACAATAACATTGAGGAAAAACTACATGCACTCAATAAAAGGGGACCGACTCTGGTCAGATCGGCTGGATATCAAGTGTGCTAATTAGTTATGGTGAATACCACTCACTTGCTTTTTGATCCGATACCAATACCGATACCAATATAAGTGACTAACCTTGGCAGGGGCGGGGTTTGAGTTTTCATGCCAAAACACGGCGCTTTAATGTTAACGAAGCGACCGACATTTTAGGGACTTCATGTTATTCTCTTTAAAATTCGCCGATGAGATTAGGATTACCCTAATCCCACATAAAGCCGCGTGAAGTGATGAGCATGCAAACTCCGCACCGACCGAGGTGGGACCTCGAACCTGCAACCCTGCCATACCCTGAACTAATACTGTCGCACGACACTGAATTTATTAAAATAACCTCCTTTCTTATTTCATCTGAGTGGAATATCATAAGATTATAAACAAACACCGGCACTGGAGTCTCTCCAGCCTTTTAAAAGGCGCTTTAAATTAAATATTGCGTTCGGATAAACATCCGTTCAAACTATGTTTTTTTAAAAAAAAAAAACTTACATAATTATATAAGCGTTAAAGCTACTTCCAAACCAACTTTTCCAGTGGCAAGATATTCCTTTGCGTGTCCTGTCAGTGCACCGGTGTTAAGTATGATCTGTTAACTTTATATAATAAAACTATAATCATACACTTATACACTTAACGGTTTAATAACAAGTAATGACAAAAGCATGACTTCGAAACAACAGCAGACAACCTCGAAACCCGACAGTGGCGTAACAGTGTAAAAACCTGACCAGAAAAAAAGAGAAAAGACTGGGACAATACCCGCGGTTTTTGCTTTTTTGTGATTTGTATATTTTCATCGTTATTTACCAAGTCGTAAAATCCACGTGCGAGCTGAAAAAACAATATTTGCAAACGTAATGTATATATTATCTCACCACGCGATGTCTTAGATATACAGCCGACTCTACACAGCACGACTTTCAATCTCCCCCTAAGAATTGGGAGAGGAAATGACAAAACTTTGCGTGCCTTACCTAACTTTCTTAGTGGATCATGCGACTTCAGATCGGGGGTAACTTCATTGTGCGCAAGGTCTCCCTTTTTATTCCTGCCCAACATGATGCATCTACAAAGGTATTGTTCTGGTTTAAATTGTATATATTGATCTTATTTCCTTATGCTGTTGAGTCCTGGGCAGGGCTGGATCGCGCTGGTTTTACTAGTTTACTAGTTGCGCCACATAAGATTCGCTTCTTAAGTGCAGGGGGGAAAAACAGGGAGACTGCCCACTAATCCTCACATAATACTGGTCCCTCCCCCACGCGGCTCCACACGCTTCTTGTAATCGACTTGTCTGGAAACGAGAAGGGAACTAAAGAAATAAAATTAAACTCTGATACGTGGTACAGCGTAGTATGCATTTCGAGCGAATTACTTAATGCTGCAGGTATGCCCGTCCTAGCAAATGTGTAACCCTGACCGAACCACAGAGAAACCACGAATCTCGTCTTTGCAACAAATAGAAATAACACACAAAACGTAGCATATTTACTTTCGTGATAAGAATACCGTTGCAGTATAAAGTGAATATGAATATTGATATGTACAAAAGGCAAAGTGGCTTGAAAGATGATCGCTAATTGTGAAAACTCAGAGGTTCACTACTTGATTTTAGTTACCTGTCCTTATACGACGTTTAGGCAACTGATGGAAAAAACAAACGTTTAGCCTTACAGTGCATATAATTATGTCTCAACTTGCAAAATTAGCATTTAAACTAGTTCTTATAACTGACATACTAAAACAGAAGGAATAGCCATCTCTTCTCTATTCATGGGCATATCTGGAGATAGGCTGGAGAGTCTGTTTTTTTAACACGTAAGAAAGCCCTCGAGAAAATCTAATGCCCCAATCCTGACTCAAAATTTGAGTTTTAGCGTCACCTAGTGGACATAAGTATATTAAAGTGTCGTAAGTGTGTCAGTCCTGTTACTAGGATTTTAGAAAATGGTACTGATACACTGGTCAAAAAACGTCGCACACTTCAATATTCCGTTGTACCGCCTTTAGCTTTTTTATAGTGCAAATGCGTCAGTGTGTTACTTCCACGCGCTTATGCAACATCTCAACATGTTTTTAATCCAGATTTGCAATAATTTACCGTCGAGATCTTGATGATAGGTGAGTTGAACCACTCCGTAAAGTCTTCTTCAGCACATCTCAAAGACTTTCAATGGGGCTAAGGTAGAGACTCTGTCGTGGCCAATTCATGTGTGAAAATGATTCCTCGTGCTCCCTGAACCACTCTTTGACAATTCGAGGGTGATGAATCTTGGCATTATTGTCCTGGAATATGCCCATGCCTTTAGGAAAGAAAAAATCCATTGACGAGAAAACCTGGCCATTCAGTAGATTTACGTATTCAGCTGACTTCACTTTATTGCTGCGTAACGCTGCTGAGCTGTAATACTGATCCAAATTAAAACGGAGACTGGCGGTGTATTAGTATACTCTTGATCAGTGTAGCACAAGTCATTTTCCAGAGTGTCATTAAATAATTAACAATTAAGTGATCTCTTTAGATTTAAATTTGCCCCCTTTTAGTAAAATCCAGGTATTTTAACAAAGAAATATGTAGTAATCGATGTAACATCGTTACAACAGGGAAACAATTCACTGTTTATTTGACCCTTTTCAGGTTATTAAAGAATGAGCGGGTGGACGCACTGAGCCGAGCCAAGCCCGTAAATAGCCTTCTATCTATCTAACTGAACAAAAAAATACGTGGTACCTATGGAAATTACGCGTAAACGCCAAGAAGATATCGAACACAATTTAGGCTACAGCACAATGATTTCATAATAATACAACTTAAAATTTCAATATTTCTATCAGGACAATGGCTTGGTAAATTTAATTAATCTTAAGAATGAAGAAGGTAGATGAACGAATACTGCCAAACGATGTTGCATTTCGCTTCCGACAGTTATAAGTTAAAGTTATAAGTATGTAGCCCGACTACATTCACGTATTTGTTTCAACGCCAATATAGCCAAGACGTCAGCGAGGTACAGACAGATTATATCGCTTTCGTTAAATAGCAATATTAAGGAAGCATCAAAGAAAACAGAGCTTACTTCCCCTATTCTACATAGTAATTGAATTATATTATACCTACTTAACGCGATCAGCATTGTGAATTCGGTGAGAGCGCAATGCCACCCACACGTGGATTTCCAACCTGTCGTGATACGGTCAAGGCATTTAAACTCATTAAACTACAAGGAAACCGGGCAATGCGCGAAAGCGGCATGACTGTGTATAAAGACCAGGCTTCAGAATCTACGAAAATCACAAATAAAAAGAAAAAAAGAAAAATCCAGTGAATTGTCTCTTATGTTAAAGCCTTCTTTATCTGACATCAAACTGGTCGTTTAAATGTATCCTGTATCTGCAGTATATTTTTATGGCACGCCAAAGTAACACAACTTAATGGTTTCTGAGATTGATTAGGGGTGTAGGAACTGAGGGGAGAAGTGTAACCCCCCCCCCAGTATTTAATTTGGCTTCATTCACCTCCACCCCTCAATAAACAGACCTTTGTATTTGAAATATTGCGTTATGCCCCTACCAATACCAAACACCCTCCCTCACTGTTGATGAGGATTAATCGCAGTTAACTGTTAATTTATATATTTTATAACAGGCCTTCAGTCATTTTGGCTCTGCGACACTCTGCTTATACTGGCTGGCCGTTGGATGGGGAAACAGGTTTTCTGAGTGTCTTGAAGCTGTTACCTCTGACTCGAGCAAAACAAACCACCCATTCATAGACTGACGGAGCTGCCTCCTTCAGGCTTTATATGTGGTCAAATAATGCCACAAAATGACCACATACAGCTACAGCACTTTGGTCAGTTACTGCTATTTTAGATGTGCTTTATAAGTAAATTTGATTTGATACTGAAGTCAACACCTATTTGTAAAAATCAATAAACCTCGTTCACCTGATAGATTTCACTCACGTTAAGTATTTTGCTGATATATTTTTCAATTTTTCAAAAGATTATGTAGTTTCTACATGTGCCAAGGCAAATTTTTTTTCAGATCATCCATACAAACCTAGTAAAATTTACCTAGACATCTATTGTGATGACAGGGGCAGGGAACAAGGCCTTCCTGAGTGCTTGTAATAGCATAAGGAGGCCAATTAGGAAAAGGGAGCTCAGCTGGAGCCCAAGAGGGGTGTGGAGCCTTAGGGAAGGTCCTAGAAACTGCCTGTTTTACAGCAGCAGCAGCCCCAAATACACCCAGGCCAGGCTGCTCCTGAAGACAGACACCTACTGTGCCTGACTCCGAGGTTCCTCCCAAAATGGCCGCCGGTCACAGCACCGCGTGGAAAATGGGTTGTTGTGGCGGCAGTTCCAACGCTTTGTGGCTGATGTGCCCACGCAGGATGTTTGTTCATGGAGTGACGTGGGAGGGATTTTCTCCTACAACCCCCAGCTTCATGCAGATCAAGGTTTCAGTAAGACAAGAATCACTTCATGATGTTCATATGTCTTTTGGGTCTGCCTGACCTTAGTTATATAATACCTGGATTCTGTACTAACATGCAAGGGTCTAGTGCATGATTGCATTAAATGCCTGATTGCATTAAACATCAGTATAAGCCCATTCCAATAGGTAGTGCTTCACATTGAATGAGATTGACAACCTGGCAAAGAGAGAATGCTGTATGGCTTCCCCAACCGCGTTTGGAATGAAAGTCATGTTTAGAGTGTAAACAGGTGTAATATGTTTAAGAATATGTTTTGTATTAATATTGAAATCAGGTAAAACCATTGGTCAGTAATCATAATTCTAGTAATCCTATGCTCAGTTTGCAGAATTTCTGTTATGTCATTTAGATAAGAACCTTTCTATCTTCTCTCTCAATAGATGTCACAGCTTTCTGAACCGAACACTGCGTTTGCAATTGGGGTGTAAAGTTACTATGGAGGGCTGCCAGTTGGTTATGCTAGAGGTGACCTCCTTGGTTCAGCGAAACACAGAAAGCTTGGCCCTAAAAGGAAAAAAAAAAACAGCAGCTTCCACGAATGCCGCCGGAATGTACTCATCAGTGTGTATGTGTGTGTTGAGAGCAGAAGGGAATTACCAGCTGACTGGCAGAGTTCCAGAAACGTAGCTGTTGCAGGGGATTGAGGAGTCTGTGGAGGTATACTGACAATGAGGACAACGGTCAATCAAGTTAGAGCAACAGCAAAATTGTCTTGTATCACCACCCCCCCCCCACCCCCATTAATCAATGAAGGTGAAGGTTCAGACAGAACTGAACAGGACCTTTAATGACATACGGGGGCATACAAGCCGCCTTATCTTTATTTGCTACCATGTTTAAAAATTATCTACACTGTAATTTTAGGCATGGTGGCTGAATTACGGACCAGGCTGTTGGGGGCAGGGCCCTGGGGCTGAGGGCTGGACAGGGCCTCGGAGCACTAAGCTAAACGCTATGTATGTCCATGTCGATGTAGCGTTAGCTAGCTAACCTAGTTGATGTGGTCGTCATCCCAGTTGACCAGTGATTAGTGCCAAGCATCAGACAAATAGCAATATTTACGTGCTGTCTTGCCATAGTTTCATTGTTAATCCAAAATACGCATTTAGAAATAATCGCCAAAAATGCCAGCTGTTAACTTGTCAGATAAAGATCGCTAGCTCTAGACCTGACAAGCCACAACATGGCAAGATAGCTAAATCGTAAATAAGGCCTTGGCAGTGGCAGAATCCAAACCCTTTACAGTTTATGCACACCGTACATCTATGTCCCCTACTGCCCTCCCTCTTTTCCCCCCCCCCCCCCCCCCGGGGGGGGGGGGGGGGGGGCATCGAAAAGGCAGGTGCCCAGGGGCCTCACAGATTTGACCCTGATTATAGGGGACTTAAATGGCGAGAGATGATTCCCCTTTTAAAAATCAATGCCGCCTTTTTAGTGATGTGATCGCATTAAATGTTTATGTGACTGAGACTTGATGGGGCTTTGTACATGACATGGAATTCCATTGTGAGGACAGCTACAACAAACTCAAAGCTGCCGTCGCGTAAAGGTCCTATGTTAAAATCTTTGCCCTGCTCAGTTCAATAACATAATGGACTACTTCCGTGAAACGAGAACAGGGGTTGTCCTTATCTTCTGTAAACTCCCCTTAGGCGTTTCTGCGCCTTTGTTAGCAAGAACACACTTTTGATTCAGTTTCTTCAACCACCTCTTTAAAAACATGAAATGGTGTCTGAAATGGTGCTTGCTGATCCAAAGACACCCCACATCACACAACTCATGAACTCAGAACACTGAAGTTGCCTGGAACGTTTCCACCTTCCTTCTCCCTACTCTGTACATGGTTGGGGGGGGGGTGTTGTGGTCTGAAGCATATCTCATGCAGACAACATGTACAAGTCAGAGGCAACAATTAGCCTCAATGGATATCTTTTACCTGCAGAGGAGGGAGGGGATGGATGCACATACTAGCAGTACTTCCTGACTCACTGTACCCCCCAGATCCTATCCATTTGACCCAACAGTGCAGATAACCCTATCCAAGCAAATTAGTCCAATCGGAGCCGACTGCATTTGACTAATTGAGGCTGCTGTGGGTATGGAGCTAATGATCAATCGCCATGGAAACACATATTTCCATCATAGAAAAGATCATCCAAACTCACTTGTATGCCATTTGCTACCCCACACGATACAGGAGAATTAAGCATTGTTAATTGTAACAGTGTTTTCTTATACAGCTTAGTCCAAATGGCAAAGCCAAATAACCAAAACTCTCTACATGTTTAGCGATTCTTCTGTTGCTAATATATA
>JAODJW010000118.1:569370-584251 GCA_026777045.1 Hyperopisus bebe | reverse complement strand
ATAAAAACATGTGAAAAGTCAGAAATTCCCCACCAAAAAATAAGTAACCACTTGTTTTCCCGTGCGATATTATTCCTGCTGGTTCTTTGGATGCATTTGCAAGTCCTCTTCCAACATGTGTGTGTATTCTCTGCCTCCCGAAGCCATGCAGCTTCCCAGGAAGCCAGAGATTTCCCTTCTTTGAGCCGACATTACAGTGGAAAAGTCCACTTGGAGATTGGCCCGATCTCAGTGTTTCTTTACCGTAATAAAAAATGAGGCTGCACCAGAAATAAAAAATTTATGGTCAAAAACTTGCATTTTGTGTGGATACTGTGTGTCCTGGTACTGCAACAAGACATACGATGTAGCAATCGATTCCCAATACCCAACTGCAATCTACCTTCATGGTGATGGTCACCCCAGTGTCTGATATACATGCTGAGGATACAGAGTTTCAAAAGATGGAGGCAATGAGTTTTCAGAATTCTGGGAGTATAGAGTAGGAGTCCACAATAGTAGGATCGAGAAAGCTGCAACATTGTAATGATTGTGAAACCAAACTTGCAGCAGATTCTTATAACTGGCATGTATACTTGTTCCTCTGTTGCAACGTGGAATGAGTAATACTTTGTAATCTTTTTCTATAAGGATTGTTTCCTACGATATGACTACATGGGACTCTAACATTGCATGCAGCCGCCACTGTTCTTTGTTCTAGATCCAGAACGTGAGATTACCCTACGTACCATAATCCTTCTTAGCCACTCCAAAGGTGGCAGTATTGTCCTGGGATTTGGACCTACCTGTATCTAGTTCCCTAAGGATAGGCCAAGGACTCCTACCAAGATATTTCCTCATAGGAAATAATGGATAATGCATTTGGACCTACCTGTATCTAGTTCCCTAAGGATAGGCCAAGGACTCCTACCAAGATATTTCCTCATAGGAAATAATGGATAATGCATTTGGACCTACCTGTATCTAGTTCCCTAAGGATAGGCCAAGGACTCATATCAAGATATTTCCTCATAGGAAATAATGGATAATGCTGTAAGAGGTTTTTTGTAGTTCAATAAAGCAAGAAAATACCCGGTCGCTCCCTTCTGCTTTCATCGAACTAGATGCACGGTGGAAACCACCTGATTAAACTCACAGGCCAGAGATACCAGTCAGACTCAGATGCCTTTCTTGAACTTGGAGACACTGCACAGCCTTTGGAAACAAGCATCGTATTCTGTCATCCTCGTGTTGGTCCAATGTAAAACACGAAGTGGAAGGAAATACGATTTCCGGCTAGTCCAACTTTATATGACTGACTTCATGCTTCAGCAGAAAGTGACTTCCATTTCCTGTTTCATCTGATCACAGGGCTTATTACAACATATATAGGGGAAACAGACAATATTTTTAAGGATTACCAGTGGTTTTGTGTGAAGTTTGCAGCTTTTGCAGTTCAAAGACATGCAGTTAGGCTAATTGGTGCCTCGAAGTAAGTGTGTGTGTGCCCTGTGATGGACTGCCATCCCGTTCAGAGTGCACCCCAGGCTTGTGCCCTATGTTATCGGAGACGGACTCCAAGCCGTCCTTCGACCGTGACCAGGTTAAGCGGTTAGAAAATGGATGGATGTGCTTACTGTTGGGCAAGTACCTTCAAAAATAAATTCCCTCAAATAATAATTCCATAATAGATGAAAGGGGAAAATATCAAACCGTAGATCATGATACAAACAGAAGGAAGGTGTCTCAAAGAGCCGTGTTACTTCTGTGTAAAAGGGGAGAAACAGCCATTTGGAAAGCCAGCAAGACACACCTTGTCCATTAAGACCTTTATAACGCCCCATACTCCATGTCGATCTGTGAGGTACATTCTCCCTGCAATTACATGAAACTTAAGAGAATCCATTGTAATAGAACAGATTTTGTGGAGTGACAAGACCGAACACTGTATTATCATTTCATTTGCACTTAACCAAAAGACAATGCCATCTTCTGTCCATTGTTCTCATGGGTGACATGTTCAGCAAACAGCCAGATACAACTTAAACCAGCTGTATAACTGGAATGTTAATAAGGAGCTTCACGTGCCTCTGCCGTCAGTGAGCGATTCACAAAACCCTGCCCATCTCTGGTGTCTGAAAATAGGAAAACCTTTGTCAGCTCCCATCATCCTTTGCATCTTTCTATTTCTATACCACTATCAACACACTTATATCAAAGGACATGTTTAGGTTTCACTTTTGTGTGAATGCAGCAATCAGAGAGAACAATGTATTATCACACTAAATAACAAACACTCCATCCTTGGCACTTGTCATTTTGTTTAAATGGCAGTTAAAATCCCAGATTAGTTCATTCAAGCAGTTGGCACCGGTCGGACGAGACTCCATCTGCTTGAAAGTCAAAAGCCACAAATCAAATCATGTTTAGCATCTCGTCCCTTGCACAGAAAGGAGAATAAACATGCATCTAATAGGCCAAGGTCTGTGTCATTGCCCATATTCACTCACCGCGTTTATTACCCCCCCTTACAAGGTTACGACTGCCTAAAACGTTTACGATAGCAATCCAGCATAATGATCACGTGCTTATAACCACGCCGTGCAGAAGCACGGCTGACACCAGGCCACTCACGCGCTGCATGTCAAACAGCCCCCCCGACGAAGAATGAAAATGACAGAATGACTACATAGTGGATTGTTCGTGATTCTAATACATTTTATGCTCCCGAAATATTTATCTAACAAACAATCCGCTAAAACTCCCCAGTACAGCGCTGACGCTGGGCCACAGCTCACCTCAGGCGGGTGAGAGGTTTAACCCCGCGCGTGCCGGCCGACGCCGCCGCCCCAAGTTTGCGAACAAGTCCCCGCCCAAGCAGTACAATAGGCCGCCCGGGGGGTGGGTCGGAGAACCGGGTTCGGTTCTGCACGTAACTATCCCCCCCAAGAGGAAGAGGAAAAAAAACACTTAAATACGATGACAACTACCTCACTTCTTTACTTGCCACGGATAGGCGGGGAAGCTTGGTTCCATCGCTGCTGTATAGTCTGACATTTATTTACCATTACCAAGTGAATATACTATATGTGCATTTTGTTTTTATTTTAGCTAAGTGACAGCTAACTAGCTAGCCCAGTTATCGCGCAAAATCTCCCTAGCAAAACTGATATCGTTCTGTCGACGCTGCACGACAGAGACTGCGCGTGCCTGGGCATATGCATACAAATATATTCCCGAAAATATATATTATTATAATAAACAATATTACGCCAGACGCCAAACTGGCTTGGTAGGTTGTGTGAATTCCTTGCGCTTTGGGGATGCTAGCTGGCAGCTGGCCATTGTTTACAAGGACACTACCCACGTAATTTTCTCGTTTGAATACTTAAGAGGTGTTGCAAACGAATCCGGGTAATACTGAGCACAGTGATGTATCTGAGCGTTTTAAACGGTGGCGTAGCGTCTCATTTTACAGACTACAGAGTTAAACAGGCAGCCGACTGGGCAAGCCCTTACGTGAAGAAGGGTCGAGAAGCACAGCATAAACCCACCGTTAACTAATATCATGGACAATTACATAAGCGTAAGGTTGCCCATTAATGAATGCTAAAATTACTGCACAATAACTCTTCTGGCAAACATTTATAAGCACGTAAGCCCAGACTCATACACCCACTTAGGCCATTTCACAGTTGTTTACGTTTCTTGTTCGAACTCCTTCAATCTCACTGCGCTTCCTTTCAGCGAGTGAGAAAAGGGCGGACAACCGATATCGCTCCGCGCTGGCGTTGACATGATTTATGCCATGTAAACACTCAAAACGGTTAATACTAAATTAATCAAACCACTTCTCAAAACCTATAAAGTAAACATTTAGCCGTTCCTAGATTTTAATTCCAGCAACATACAAAATTTAAAAAAGAACTAGTTTATGCATGCGGAACCCTGTACTTTGTCCTGAAAGAGGAAATTCTGCATACGCGAGAAAATCGGAACCAAATGACACTTCCAAAAACGTGAAAAGTCAATTTACCTATTTTAGCTTTTAAGCCTATATACTCAGATTATATTAAAATCTATATACACGTTTGCTGTCTTGTGTACAAATTTAACTTAAAATATATACACGTCCCCCCTATTTCTTCATTTGGTAGCGTCAAAGAAGTGGCCCGTCCTGCTTTTCTTATAGGAGACCTGTATCTATGATTGATTGTCAAAAAAGCCTATTGAAATAGAGTTTAAGCTTAGCAACAGAGTACCAACCTTTCTAGCCAATAGCATTTCTAAATGGGCGGGTCTTGTTCGTTCTATATCGCGAAATGTGATTGGTTTACATATTGGCTACAGTTTTTAGAATTGTGGTCCAGGTAGTTTTTAGGACGACATTACTATATCATCAATGGCGCAGATAAACTACAGTTCCCGAAGGACAATAAGACACCAGAGCAGTCGCATGCGCACAGACGTCGACAGAGTTCATATATAAACGGGAGCTCTTGTATTTGTAGTAGTATACTTGGATACTGTTGTGGCGACGTGGTCGAAGTTAGCAAAGTAAAGCAATTTTGATCGGCACTGAAAGAGTTAACGGTAGTTACGGTAGCTCTGACGACTCATTTAAATTTACAAATGTGATCATTCAGAATAAGTTGTTTTTTACGTCGAACTTACATGAAGACTAACTAAATGTTACTGTTATGTAACAAGAATAAAACTTTGCGGAGTCGGAAGATATTTTAAGGACTTTTTAGGAAAGCCGAGTACTGGACTTTATAGAGAAAGTGGAAGGGTAAATTGCCCATCATTTCTTTTTGCAAACATCAGGATGTCAGAACCTGAGGACCAGAGTACTCCTCAGACGAAAACTTCACATGCCCTTTCAGGTGGGAGCGCTACAGTTTTGGAGCATCCTGTAGCCAATGAGAACGGCGGGGTACAGTGCGCCGATAGGGGGCGATGCGCCGATGGACAGCAGACCGAGGGCGGCAGCAGCGGCAACACTATCGCGGAGAATCTATGGAACAGACAAGGTGGGCAGCAGGAGGTGTGCGCGGGCATGGTGGCTGGAAACGCGCACCCCAAATGCCCCGTGGTGACCAAACCTTGTCAGGAACCCGAAGCCGACACGGCAGGTGAGGGGGGACTTGTCGCGCACGGCAACAGCGGAGATGGACCCACCGAGGAGACCCACAGTCAGGTTCAAGGCGAGAGCGGTAAGCACGTTATGAGGATGAACTCGGGGTCTTCTGGAGCCCGGCCCCAGGCCTTACCCGATGCACGGATGGGGAAGAAGAAGCACCGGCGGCGGCCCTCCAAGAAGAAGCGACGCTGGAAGCCGTACTTCAAGTTGTCGTGGGAGGAGAAGAAGGAACTAGACGAGCGGGAGACCGCACGGGCATCCAGGGTGCGAGCGGAGATGTTTGCCAAGGGTCTTCCGGTGGCCCCTTACAACACCACGCAGTTTCTAATGGAGGAGCACGACCGGGAGGAACCGGACCTCAACACCGAGCTGGCCAGCCGCCGCTTCTTGGGGGCGAGTCGCTCAGAGGACACCTTCAGCGAGGAGGACTTCTTTGAAATAGACGAGGAGGAGGAGGACGGCAGCGGCGGGGGCAGCGACGGCATCGGGAGGCCGGGCAACGTCGGGGGAGAATTCCTCCAGAGGGACTTCTCGGAGACTTACGAGAAATACCACGTCGAGAGCCTCCAGAACATGACCAAGCAGGAGCTGGTGCGGGAGTACCTGGAGCTGGAGAAGTGCATGTCCCGCTTGGAAGAGGAGAACAACCGGCTGCGGCGTGCCGGGAAAAGCCCGGAGGCGGTGGCAGAGGAGAGCCCGGTCTCCCTGCCCGAGCGATCGCGGGTCAGGGAGCTGGAGGTGGAACTTGAGAAACTGAGGGCGCAGAATAGCGAGCTCCGGCAGCAGAACCAGCAGTGGAGGGAAAGTGTGCACGCCGAGTGAGCGGCTGTGCAGTGGGGCGTGTGCCCGTGGGAAAAAAATAAATAAGGCGAGTTTTTCAGTTTTGACGATGTAAGTATTTTAAATTTGCGATGCGTTTTATATAATCAGTTTGATAAATTGGACTGTCCAAATTTCTCCATTTGCAATACTTTGTTCATTTTTTTTAATGAGACAACGGAGACTTTTTCAATATGCAGTGTGTGTATATACATATATTCAATTTTTTAAGAGAGATTATATGGGGAAAAAAGAGTCGTGTTTCGTCGTTTTTTTTTTTTCTTTTCAAAGGTGTCGTGTGTATAAAAATATACAGTCCCCAAGATTCTTGGACTTATTGCTTGCATTTTGGCCACATCTAATTTAATTTTTGGAGAAATCTCCCGTAGACCGCCTCTAAAGAAATCTGTTATTGAATTTGTAAATACAGAAATACAATCGAGGTGTTTTGTGTCATTATTCGTTTATTAACGGAATAGTTGAGTAATTTCAAAAGTGTACGCAAGTTCATCTAATTATATTGGCAAGGTACATTATGCCAAATAGTCCTAGGGGTAGGTTCATTGCAATGCTGATTTACACACTCTTTATGTGTCAAACTAATCTGTCACTTCACCTGCTATATCAGCCTTATTCTTTTACTGTGATGACAATCTTACAAGTATTTGGATTGGATGGTCATGTTAAAAATGGGTTTACATCTTGCCCACATTACACAATGAAGATGCAAGGTTCAGACATAGTTCAGTGTTTGTGTGTTGTGTGCTACAGTGAACAAACAATTCATGAATGTATATATCAAGTTACCCTATAGAAAATGGTTACCCTTAAGCCATGTTAACCCTCAATGCCTATATCCTGTTTGTTTCAGATTAGCCGTGTGGTAATTTACATTGTGAGATCCATTTAGCTGTTTGTGAAGAAGCTATGATGGACATTAATGACCGACCACCGTGTCGTTTAAACGCTTTATCTTAAAACACTGAGGACAAGATTTGTTGGGGACATTTTTCTTTATTGTTTTTGCAGAATTATGCATGTCTAAAGGAGTATATGTGAACCAGCAATGTCTCATTTTAGGACTGTCACTGAACCAAATTCTTTTTTCATAACTCCATACAACCACGAGAGACTTCTCGACTCCAGTACCATTTTGTTACTAGTTTGGCCGCAAAACTCTTGCATGTAGGATTAAAACGAAACCCACTAACACAGCATACCAGACACCGGTCATCTATAGGTATATTGTAGTAAAATTCGGCCAAATTTCAAGTTTCCGTTGGAGTGACCAATGACAGCCTTACTCCTATCCTCAGTTTTTTTCTGTGTTTTGTACACAAAAGGCCATGTGGCGACGGGCCAATTTGGTTGCAGAAGCGACGCTTGCAGCAAGAATGTAGGAAGGAAGGACAGCTGTTATCGTGACCCTGCCCCCACTGAGACAGAGGTACAGGCTCATCACACCGATGCACAAAATAGGATGGGGGGGGGTTGCATTGGCAAGACTGCCATGTTTAACCTGTCTGTGAAAAGCAGCGGGATTTTGACTGGCACCTGTGTTCTTAGCATCGTTCTGCACAGCGTACGTGGGGAAGGTTCAAAATGATAAGATGATCACTGCTGGGGGAAAGTGGGTATCTGAAAGGAGAAGCCAGTTTACTGTATCTGATTTATGACAGGGATGGGCTATGCTGCACATTTACATGGAAATTGATGGGGTCTCAAGTTAATTGCCACCTGCAGTGTTTTTGTATAAAAATTTGTATAATAAAGGAGAGAGAGATGAGGGGTGAAAATCAGAATATGAGGCAGTTTAGCACTAAAGTTTCCGGGTGTCCCTTGCTGGCATTTGCTGTTTGCATTGCTCCGCTTTACATCCACCTGATCCTTGGCTGGAATACAACAGCAGCGCAACGATCTGAGCTCTGTCCGTTGAAACAATGTTTTAAGCACGTTTGACAAATTAAAACAAAAGCTCTTTGACCCATTGGAAGGCAGCTGAACAGATTCCCATTAAGACTGGTTACATGGTTACATATAAATAAAATGAAGTACAAGGTGGGTACATAATATATTTTCTGACATATACAAGAAATTAGTTGTATGGACATATCAGTTCCAGATTAATATAATTTCTAATAAAATTAATTTTATGCCCCACTGGAGCAGAAACTATCGTTTCTGCTGGTAGTGTTATATCCAACAATAAGCAAACAGATATAATCATGGATATAATCCCTATATGAATATTTAAGGATTTCATTAAATAAACATTTGGGTTAACATGCTGCAACTGTTTATGGTCTGATGGCATAAACATTTACCCTAATAACTATGCACAAACACACAGTATATTAGCATTTGTTTTAGGATTAAGATCAATTCGGCTTGCAATAAAGAGACGCCCCTATAGTTTCATTTCCTGCGTGTTGGAAACTAAACTAAGACATCCAGATGAACGTCGTTAAGATGGAAGATTTCAACGCTTTCTACGTACTAACACGACCAGCAGGGCACAATATAATGCACCGGTCTTTATGGTCCGTTTACTTATTGTCATATGAGTCGCAGGTACGTGATATACTGATGTGGAAATGAAATGGTGGAAGAACAAAAACTAGATTGTCTAATCCTTGTCAACCATGTCTTAGCACAGACGACTCTTACACATATGCGGGCCAAAACTATTTCGCTATAGGCTGCGTGCCACGTTTTCGCCAGATAAAGAGTAGCGCTTTAAATATTACCCAGCAGTTTTAAATATTAAACCAAATTTATCTGGAAGATGAACATAAGTCATATCAAATAACTGAACTTATCTTTCTCGATCTGAGAAAAATGAATAACGGATAATTTTTAAAATAACATTCTTAGTTTGCGATTAGTCTGTACCAGGCTTGTAGTTAATATTTTCTAAAAAGAAATCTTAAGAAACAATCTGCCAGCTCACGGAAAGCCCTACACTCAGGCCTTGTCCCACTTTCAATCCCCGCAATTTCCTGAGATGTCCCGCCCCACATACGCAGCGCTGAATGCACCGCACCGATAACGTGGTCATGGATTTTCATTCAGCCCAAACAGCCCTGTTCTTTTCGTTATGCCACGATAGAGTAATTGATCCTCCAGCAAATAAGGAGTAAAGATAATATATCGTGTTTAAAGTAATAAACTGACGACACAAGGCCCTTCACCCATATACAAAGATAATAATTTTGTCTAGATATCCAGTATGTTATCATACAACTAATGACTTGTAAATTGCAGCTATCAGTCAGAAAACACAAAAAAATACACACTGACTTCCTAGTTACGGGCCACAACCAACTAATTGAGACTATATATTTCACATTCATGGCAGCAATAGCAGCTTGACCGCTAGGTAATGCTAATATTGAGTTTTGCTTACGTTTATCGATATTAGCCGTTAAAGTGCATCAAATATTTAATAAATTACCCACTAAACTACGAACAAACCCAAAAAACTTTGTGTGTATTAAGGCACTTCATGTGAAACCGTAATTTTGAAAAGTGCTTAACTGTATTCAAAGCTGCCGTTCCTAGCAATCTGGAGAAGTGACGTACTGAAGACGGCGACGCCCGGGAGCTCCAGGTCTCGCGGGGCACGATGGGATATGTAGTCGCCGCCGCTCACGTGTACGAAGTTTAACATTAAATCGTGGTCGAAAAAACTCTGAGGTTAACCTGATGTACATTTACCGATTTTCACTGAATTGCATTTGTTTAATAGCCATTGTACAAGAAAGCTGATGTCCTAAAATAGCTCATTTAGTACAAGGATTATATGTGTTATCGTATAAAGTCATGTTATTATTTGAAAGCATACGTAATACTCCTCAGACACACAATTATATAATACGTCAAACAGACGAACTCTTCCATAATAACATGCTACTTTTAGTTTTCAGTTTACTGTAAAATCCAGGTTACTGGTCGACTACTACATGGTGCCCCCTTCTGGCTGATTTTGTTTAATATATTTTACATCTAAGATCCAATTCACCATTTCTTCGCTAACCTCCGGAGCTTTTCCCAGTGACTACCGGCGCAAAGCAGGGAACAACCCAGGATAGGGCGCCAACCCATCACAAGGCATGCGCATACACCATTCATACGCCATTCACACCTACAGGCAATTTGGTTAATCCAGTAACCTCAGCATGTTGTTGGACTGTGGGGGGAAACCGGAGTACCTGGAGGAAAACCCACAACGACACGCCTTTCGTTGCTAAAAATTACTACATCTTTTTTGTAATGTAATAATGTACATGTTAAAAATTCTATGATTTAATCGAATAATAATATTAATAGCCGTGATCTGTCTAACACTGGTTATAGCCGCATACATCTGTACATAACAATGTGCAATAGTAATGACACAGAGATAAACTTACAGATTGAACTTGTTCCATCCATCCATCCATCTTCCAACTGCTTATCCTGGTCTGCGTTACGGGGGAGTCCAAATATTATTCTACATTCAAATTGTATGATTTCCAGTATGGCCAGTGTCGTATTAGCACAGTCAATTTTGGTAACACACCAATTATAGAACAGGAATGATCGGTGCATCAAACGCCTTTAAGATAAAAATCACATCAAATCATCATGCATCATGTAAACAACTATAAAACCCGATTAATTGTTTATTTCCCATTCTTTTTTATTTAAAACATATATTTCCGTTCAATAACTAGCATTTTAGAGTAGCGAGCCATGTAAGAATTAGGGACCTGTATCATGCAGTCAGTTAGGACATTTTGATATGACGTACTTCACTACAATGATGTAAAAGTCATTTACATAATATGTTACACGTTCTGAGACAATATATACAAACATATCAAACTAAAACCACAAAGGCTGCATACATTTTCAATTTCAGATACGGTGGACACAAAATTATTCGTAGTATTATTCTTAAATTTAGGTGTAAACCTCACTCAGGAACTACATGACGTTTAACGCTGTTTTTGGAAAATGGACAGTTATAGCACTATCATACAATACATGCTTCAGTTTTCACACAGACATTTTTGTTTTGTATGTCACCTTTGGTTTCTCATATGCTTTCCTGCAAAAAAAAAAAAAAACAAAACAAAACAAAAAAAAAAAAAAAACGAACACAACGCACATTTCTTTCTGACATACTCTTATAAAATACATTTTTGAGAGAAGAAACCGCGTAGCTGTCTGCTTCCTCTCAGTGTGCTTCAGAGTGAGGTAAATGCAATTTCTGTACATGTTCCTTTGTTTATCATTCCCTGAATTCTTCAAACTTTGAAATGTGTGGCGAAGTACAAGATGACCGTAAATAAGCAGAGAATTACTTTGTGTGACCGGAAGAGTGTGGGATAGGCGTAAAAATGAGGCACCTCTAAGATATTAAAGGCAGGGAAATGATAGGAAAAACCATTTCACAGCAGTTTTCACCACCTTGCCAGACAGGGCGAATCGAAAGCAGCTCAGGAATATATTATAATCTCTAATGGCATACAACATAGTAAAAACTGACGAATACTTCTGAACCCCGTTTGCTTGGCCTGTCACAAGAACTCATACGTCCAATGCATCACAAAATAATGCACTGTTTAACTGTTGTCATGTGATAAATGCTGCGTTCATCTTTACAGTGACCCACAAAGTAAGGATTCCCAAAATAAGCAAAGCCAAATCATGCCCGCTGTTATTTTACCTTTAACATTCACAAATCCAATGCATTGCATGGCAAATGTAGTTGTTTTGACATATTAAACTTATATAACACACAGGTGACACGTATACGGTTTTAATAAAACACATCCAAATGTCTGGTGTTCAATAACAGCATAAACAATCAGTTCCATGCTACATTTGAATATGTAATCATTTGCATATACAATTAAGTAGGGCCTATACTTTAGGGCAATGCATCACGTTTTTCTATGCATGGTCTATAGAAACATAAAACGTATTACTTAAAATTATTTGAATCAGAATCCAAAATCAAAATGGTGGACAAGACCAACTGTAACCTTTAAAACGCCATAGTAATTGCATTGAGAATGAACACAGTCTTATCTCTAAAACGACACAATAACAGCAGAGAACAATGGTCAGTGGTCACCAGTAGGCGCTTTTCTGGGAGATGGTTACTAAAAGTATCCCATTGTCCATTGTTCTTAGAGCTGCCACACCAAAGGACTGCATTAGCAAAGCAACGGATTCATTCACATCAAACTTGGCGAAAACAAATTAGGAGCCGGTTTTTGTTTTTATATATATATCCTGTGGTGTGGACACATGACGCGATCAGACTACACTCCACAAGAGACACTCTTCTTGCCTAAGTTCTTTCAGTATAAGAAATGCATGAATGGAAAAAAAAAACATAAAATAATGAAAAATAAAACAGGCGATCACTGCTGCTGTAGAGTTATGGAGGTGATGGCATTCACAACAAAACCTATAACGATTCTCCCGCCAGTTGCTCTTTCTGGGTGAATGGAAACGCATCAGTGTAGTTTACATGCACGACCAAGGAGGCGCCGCTGCTGCACATGGCGCCGGGAACCATTTCAATGAAAAAAGTGCCGCGATTTTGCATAGGCTAAATTGTTTTGATCTTTTCCATACCGTGTATTAATATTTTATAACCACGCCCTTTGTAGTGACACGATGTGTAACCAGGATATAATTTGTTTCAGTTTACCTCTTATAGGTTACCTGAATCGGCTTTAGTTTCCATACGAGAAAAATATATGGAACCAGTTAGCAAAATAGTCTAATGGGCGGAACTTTATTCATTTTGAGGAAGGTGAATTGAAATTAATCTTGGTCACTGTTTTGAGAGCCTTCACTGAAAACAGGGTACAGGGGTGAAATTACACGTTTGTTTTCTTCTTCAGAAAGTGGTTTTAATACCAAATAAAGGTTTAGCGCTGCGAAAGTAGCTGTGTGCTGGTTTTCCAAAAAAATGACGCCAGAGGGTCCATGAAATTTTGAGGTGCTGGACTTGGGACCGAGCGAGTCCAGGCGCGAGACTGTGGAATCGCACTGGACACGATTTATTGTATAAGAAGCAACTATAACTTCAGCAGACCCCCAGTCGTAACAACAACTGGAATGCTGGTTATTTTATTTAAGGTATATGACCTTAGGTTCGCGATTTCCCTTCAACCCGATTTAGGAATTTCTTTTTGTTACTCGGCAACAGAGAAAGGCAGAAGTCTTTTTGTCGAGTTTAGTCTTTTTTTTTTTAGTATTACACAGGAACACCCAGATGATTCAAATCACAATAAAAAGTACTTTTTTCCCCCCATACAAAAAATATATAATATACTGCATATAAAACAAAAGAAAAAGAAATTAAGGGAAATATTTCAAGTAACATCTTAAAGGAAGTGATTGTGCACCTGAATGCACTGTTGTAAACAATGGAAAAAATAATATAATGTATTATATATAATATATACACAAGGTTAACTTAGCAAGGCTCTGTACAAATGTTACAAAACAGTTCCACACGCGTTAATGTACACACACACATGCGCGCACACACACTCCTATCCATACAGGTTTTTTGCGCAGGCATCCTGGTTCATATGCGCATTTTCAGATGGACGTGTTAGGGGGTGAGGCTTACAGCTGAGGTCATGGGGGGTGGGGGGAGGCTGGTGGTTTGTGGAGGTGAGGGGGAATCCCCTTGGTGAGCCGGTGTGGTGTTAGTGTGTCTATTTGTTCCTATGCCTGTGTCAGCCTGTCCTTCCTGCGAGTGCGTATCTATGTAGACGCGTCGCCGTGGCGACTGCTATGACACAGCTGGCTGTCACCAGGAAACCCTAGAATGACTTACTCAGCAGGGCTCCCAGCTGCTGTTTCTGTGCCCCTTAGGTTAAACCTGCTCCCCCCACCCTCTCAGCCCCAGCTGTCTCGATAAACAGTCACAGTTTTGTACAGTTGGAAAAATCTTTGGCAACGCTGTGTGACTCTGCTGCCTTGCAGATGAGGCCCGTCTGACTGTGGAAGCGCATGAGATGACCCGCTGGGATGTATTTCTCAAAGCCAAGCCTGTCACTGTACCCCCCCCCCCAAAATTGATGATTTGCCAGCTGGTACTGTTACTGCAGGCAGCCTTGGTGGCCCGGTGAAAGGTTGCCCTAGGTTCGCCTCCTGTCATGCAGACAGACGACGCCCGCTACAGATACTGGTGAAACCGGGATGTCTGTCGTGTGACGGCAGCAGTGTGCTCGGACTGTCTCGCGGGTTCCAACACTGGGGGAGGCGCAGCGTGACCCGGTGGCTCGGAGGCGGGCTTGGGGGCGCCCGCCATGGGTGGGTCCTGCACAGGTATAGGGTCCGTACTATGCGCGCCAGGACCGACCACCACGGTGTGCCGTCGCCACGCCCGCCTCCGCCTCCGTGTCTCGGGCGACACTGGCTTCCGCAGGCCGACGCCCCGTAAGTCATCGGCAGACCCCAGGATGCGTGTCCGCACCTGTTCGGCCAGCGAGCCCCACCCTGTGGCAGCTGGCGAGAAAGATGTCAGGTTGGCACTGTGCGCCAGGGGTGGGGTACGGCTCCGCCCGGCACTCTCTCGTCTGCCGCCAGCTCCGAGAGCCTCTGCTTGGCTGGCCGGTGCCATTGAAGCTTCCCCATCGTCCGTCCGATCTTCCTCATTGGCTGGCTCCTGCACCAGCTCGGAGCTGAGGGACCGCCCCTTGGCTCTCTCCGCCTTCGTCTTTTTGCGTGCCAGTGTGTCGCACTGGATGAGCTTACGGGAGTTGAAGGATGGCCGGGGGTTAAGCCTGTGTGTGGCAGAGGAAGACGAGGAGGAAGAGGGAGTGGTCGACTCAGCCCTACTCTGGCTCCTTTCGCTGGGGTTGGAGGGCACCTCAGCGGGGGTGGGGTCAGGAGTGGGGGCGGGGTCAGGAGTGGGGGCGG
>JAODJW010000118.1:549993-560485 GCA_026777045.1 Hyperopisus bebe | reverse complement strand
GTTCCTGTTTCAGAGCCTCCCAATGGCTATCCTTTGGTCACATGACCAGCTCTGACTAAATCTCTTACCCTGGTTTCGACCCCAGCACTGACCTTGCCTCTGATCCCAACACCGACCCCAGCACTGACCTTGCCTCTGATCCCAACACTTACCCCAGCACTGACCTTGCCTCTGATCCCAACACTTACCCCAGCACTGGCCTTGCCTCTGATCCCAGCACCGTCCCCAGCACTGACCTTGCCTCTGATCCTACTACTGACCCCAGCACTGACCTTGCCTCTGATCCCAACACCGACCCCAGCACTGACCTTGCCTCTGATCCCAACACCGACCCCAGCACTGACCTTGCCCTTCTCAGTGAGGATCTGCTTGTAGTGCAGCCAGCCCTCCTTGCGGACATCGCTGAAGGTGATGCTTCCCAGCTCGGAGGTTGAATGGCGCTTGGAGCGGATCTCCGTCGGGGCCAGACTGTCAAGGGACTGGGTATGGCACGAGAGTTCAAAGGTCACAGCCAGAAGTGATACTTATCAGTCCAGACAAACATACTTGACTGCTTCTGGGAACTTTCTTTTCACACGGACATCTGCGGACTTGTGCGGAATATATCAGTGTTACTGCTGCCCTAGTAGTAATTTAAAGAAATTAACGAACAGGAAAGGGAGCCATTCATAATTAAGAGCGTGACGGATTACCCTTCACTTGTGAAGAAGCACATTTTCTCTCTGAAGATGTTATACCGAGGCAATTTAATTCCGAGGGATTCCACATTCCACATCTTTCCCATTGTTTTCCTGAAATGCTTACATATTTCTCCACTTGAATGCTAACCTTTTTCTTAGCTTAGGGCACGATAGCCAGGTTCCTGAGAAAATGTTCTCTCTTTCCCATTACTTCAGTGTTTTCTGGATTGTGAAACGCGGCGCGTTATAGCGATTCTGCAGGGGAGACATCGCAGTGTGCTACGCATACGGTCTGCCAGGGTGTGGCGAGTGGAAGGACTCACCCCGTCCGTGAAGAAGCTCTTGACTCTCTTTGGCAATATCCTGCACAGAGAGATGTGAGCATCAAACCCAACGGGGTACTGAAAGTAACATGATTAAGCGCACTAAGTAAGTAAGTCCCACCCTATTTTTTAGTTCCCCTTTCCCTTCCCAGTATCGAAATTCGGACACCATGCTGACCACCCCCCCCCACCCATCCCTCACGAGAACTCACGAGAACATGTGGCCCTCGTTCCCAAAGGTGTTGAGGCCCTCGCATGACTTGGAGCGCTCTGTGGTGATAGCCTGCAGGTAGGAGGTGCGGCGGTTCGACTTCACGTTGCCTGTAGGGGGCGCAAGAGATGGGGGCAGGTGATGAAGAAACTGACCAACGTGCAGGGGATGGGAGGAGGGACAAGGGTGGAGGAGCGACCGAATGAGACAAGGCTGGAGGAGATGAGGGAAAGCTTAATTAAAGGATGCCAAGTAAAAGAGGGGGGCGATGATGACTTCCTGTTTGATTATCCCTCAACAGGAAGTACCAAATCTAGCAGCAATCTGTAAAGATCGTCCACCACTTGCCTTTCGGTCACTATGGGCGGGGCATGGTGCTGGCTGGCAGAGAGGAGAGGGCTAGCAGGTTAGGGGGGAGGGGGGGTGACACTCACTGCAGTCGTGTGAGAAGAGCCTGGTGAGGGGAAAGGCGAAAGTGGGGGAGGTGGGACTGGTGGTGACGGCGGGGGCGGAGCTCATGACGCTGGACACCACAGAGGAGGCGGGCACGTGGCGGGCACGCAGGTCTGCACTGGGGCTCGTCGGCTCATCTGTCGGGACGGCCGGGACCGTCGGGGGGCAGGGAAGGGGAGGGGTGAGAGGAGGCAGGGGAGGGGCAAGAGGAGGTAGGGGAGGAGCAAGAGGAGGAGGTTGAAGAGCAGAGTAGCGAGGCACCAGCAGGTTACTGTCACGGAAAAACACACACACACACTCACACACACACACACACACTCACACACACACACACACACACACACACACACACACACGCTTGCGCACGCAGACCTGTACTCATATCTTTGTGGGGACCATCATTCTAGGGGCAAAACCCCTAATCCCAACAATACCCAGCCCTAACCTTAACCATAAGTAACCAAACAAACTATTTATAGTTTTTTGATTGCAGATTTTTATAAAATTGATTTTCCCCTATATTGATTTTCCCCATATTTTCGGTCCCCACAACATAAAAATAACAGGATTTTATCACATTGTGGGGACATTTGGTCCCCACAATGTAATGAATATCTGACCCACGCGTACACACACACTTGGAATAAAGCAGTACTTTTAAATATGGTGGGATTGATCACCAATTATCTTTCCAGTTGAGGATTATTATACTTAGATTGAATTATTTTAATTACTTGGCCATTATACTTTAATCTCTTATATTAACACATTAATAATGCTCACTCAGTGACCACTTTACGAAGTACACCTGCTCACCACGGTCACTCTCATATGATAGTTCTGTATTTGTGGCCTTACTGTTAACTTTACCCTCCTGAGACCCTACGTCCTCATATAAGGACATCGTTTTTAGTTTAAAACTAATAATTGTTAAAAAAAATGTTTGGTTTTTATGATTATGAGGTCCTACTAATCCCAAATAGCTAAAGGAAATAAAACATACACACCAAACAAAAGCCCGAGAGGTTAAGGGGCCTGGTCATTCTCCACAGTCCTGTCTCATTAACAAGGTGTTTTCAGCCACATAAATACCGCTAACTGATGTTTTTTTTTTTGTTTGTTTGTTTATCGCACCAATCCCTTACGTCACGCATCGCGGCCGTTCTAATCCTTAGACGCACAGTGAATGAATGCTTGAATGCAGCTGTGGACACGTGATTGGCTGTCTGGAGAAGCATGCCAATCGTATTGGCAAGCCATCGTTCCTGATAGAACATCCAGCTCCTGACTGTATTTACCAATAAACATCATAACCCTGCAGTGGAGAAGAGGCAAGACAATTTCAAGCTAAAAGTAATACCGATTCAATGATTCACTTAAGTATTAGGCTCATAGACATGAAGGAATTCACAGCACCTGACCTGCATTCAGTGTCAGCATTACTCCTGCGTTGCTTTAGTGCTGTTTTTTGGGGCTCCTGAACTGGGGGTCCAGGAAAGCATATCATGGCCCCCAACCCAGACCAATCTACTTGGATTGCAAATTCTTTCAGGCCCCTTCAAATTCATCCAAACTTTCCTCCCCTTTATAGCACCCCTGCCCTGGTGCGAAACGCTCTCCTCTTGCACGTATTTACGCTCACAAGTCTTGTGCCCATCATTCTACGTACGCATGGTGACGACGACTAAACGCTAAACCCAAGTAGCAATGCCCAGGCGCTTAGGCAAAGTGCCTCCTATAGGTTTGTACTCACTGTGCACCCAATCCTTGGGGAGGTCAGTGGTGTCTCCCCACCAAACGACCCAGCCGGAAGTGTCCCAGGAAGCCCATTCACCCCTCTTCTTCTGCCCAGGAGTCAATGTACGTCTCTGGAAGCGAGGAGGTCGGTGTCCCTCTCCAAACCCTCCCCCCCCAGCTATGCGCTATGGCCTCTTCGCAGGAAGAGCCTTAACCCAAAACGGTTTCGGTTCTGCAGGAGCCCAGAGCAAAGGGCGTCTGTGTTCACGTGGGACTCGGTCCAGTCTGGACTGTCCAGCCACCACAGTGCCAGCACACCAAAGTCAGCCAGACAGCCCAGCAAAACCTGCTGAAGGAGCCTGATTCAGCAGCTGTCAAATACAGCGGCCATCGCGTTTGAGTTATATTTACATACCGACACTCCCTCCCCCTCCCCCAGGAGTATCTGAATTAACCGGTACTGGGTTCCTAGGAGAAGTGACTCTGAACTCCTGTATGTTTTCAGGTCCCCTTTCACAGGAGGGGGGTGGGGGCATGCACGTTCCCCAGCATTCCCTCTCGCTCTCGTCCCGCGTTTTTCTCCCCTCTCCCGGCTGCTCGCCTGCTCACCCCCCCCCTCCAAGACAGCACAGCCATTCAAGGGCCCATCAGGGGAAACGGGTGGCATCTGACTATTTACGGCAGGGGCAGAGGGACACAAAGAACGCCATTAAGTGTGCGGTTCATGGGCGGGGGGGAGTGGCTGGTATGGGTTTGGGGGGGGGTGTCCTGGTGCTTCTGTTCACCCTAACATCCTCTCCCAGTGCAGAAATATTCATTCTCCCTCCCCGCTTACTCACCTGTCCCACGGTGGCAAAACAAAAATCCACCACCCCCCCCCGGGAGTTCCGTGCCCCCCAGCTTTCGGGATGGCTCTAGCCTTTATGCTGACAGTGTGAGCACAGAGAGGTGGCAGCTGCTCCCTAATTACGATCACGGCTAGATGGGAAGTAGCCCAGTTTTGTTATAAATGACCTGGTGGTGGTGGGGGGGGGGGCTCTGATAATCACACTTTCAGTTTCAAACAATGTTTCACTGTTACACCCTTAAGTGAGGAACTTATTCCAACAGACTCTGCTGTTGTGCCTTAAAGAAACAGGTTCTGCTAATATATCCTAAAGAGACTAATCCTGATCAGACATTGCTATTTCAAGCAAGGCTTTGCAATTGCACCCCAAAACGAGGCACTTATCACAAATAGACTTTACCGTTCCACCCCAAAATTAGGTACTTATCCGAAACAGGCTTTGCCAATGTACCCTAAAATGAGGTATTTATCTCACACAAGTTTTGCTGTTGTACCCTAAGCTGAGACTCTGCTGAAGGGAGGAAGGTCACCTGTCTGCTTCCCCCAACCCCCGCATATCCTGCATCTCAAACCCCTCACAGCCCGACGGCCAGCTAGGGTGGCACCCGGGCAAAAAAAATATCGTCGGGAACCTACCTGAAGAAATAAGGGACGCCCCCCCCCAGGACGCATGATGATGAAATGTCATTAAATTCACATCATGGGGGGGATTGGTCCCATCATTAGAAAATACAGAAGAAATAGTGTCCCGTACTGGTTCAAAAGAGGACAGAGCATTTTACTTTTCACTGTGGGATAAGACTTACTCCAAATCTCTACCTTCAGTGCTGTTGTAACAACCACAAAAAAATTGAGGGCCCCCGACAACTCCTGACTGTAGGCTACAGCCCCGGTTTAGCCCCTGCTTAAGTCCCTCCCCCTTCCCCTCAAATATGATGCCTTTCCTCTTCCTCATTCTTGCTTGTTTGAAGACTGTACTTTGTTTGTGTGATGAATCGCTGGAAGAAGGACAAGCAGTTACACTCACCCTCCTCTTTAATTTCATAAACTCGCCTGAGGTTACGGTGATTCAGCCACCGGGACTGCGAGCTCAGTCACCGGGCTTCTAATTTGCTCCCATTTGACAATTTCAGGAATCTGCTCCGTGTTCCTAAGCTCTCGATACTACGTTTCGCGAGGCGAGGCACAGTAAATCATGTCTGAGACATCTTTTCGGCTGACGTCACCGAAAAACACGGAGCCGGTTCACCTGTCAGCGGGTGGGCAGGTTGCCGCGCTGAGTCAGACCCGCCGATTCTGCCCGCGGGGGCGGCATGTGGCAAAGCTTCACTGACTTCATAGTGGCACCAGCACCATCTTACAAATAGCCTCATTTCAATTTTGCGCCCCCCTTGCATTTCTTGAATGCACTATAGGGCACCCTGGCCCTGGCAACGGAAGCTGCCCCCCCATACTGAAAGAATTGCCCTTTGTATCTGTAGCCAAAAAATACGGTGACCCCCATGGCCTGTAATTGCAAAACTGAAAAAAGACAGATAAAGCACTGGTCACGCAGGCCTGGATCGTTTGGACAGAGAGACTGTGTTTGGGCCCCAGGAACCCCCCTCCCCCCGATTTCGCCTTGTACCCATTAAATGCCTCTTGTTGAGTGACTCAGACAGCATCGACACTGCCTGCCCACCCCTGGCAAAATTACAGTGCCATGATTTTAATCCAGGTTCTGTTGCAAGATCCCACCATCTTCACAACTGGACACAGCATCACATCTGGCTCCATATGCGAGCCAAAAACCATAGCAGAGCATCTCTGTGGATGCAGGTACATGCCAAATCAATTGTGTTACACAGCTGTTGGTATTTGTACCTGTAACCTCTCCTGTAGCACCGATTATCACTCAGCTAATGAATTAGACACCAGTTAGCAACATTCTGATTCTGGCAATTTCAAGCTAAAACGATTAGCGTTAAGGAGTTAAAAACCATTAGCATCTACTCAGAATTGAGTACTACCATGAGTACTACTCGGAGTACTACCATGAATACTACTCAGAATAGCATCCAATCTGCAAACCAGACAATACAAGCCAGCAGAAATACAGAAGCGATAGTATATAGAGTGTCATATGGAATGTTCGATGGCCCGCCATGTTGCTGTCTTTGTCATGTGACCTGTGGGCCGAAGGGCGGTCTGAGGGGATGGTGCTCACCTATGAATGGAATGGAAGCCAGGGAGTCATCCTGTAGGGTCAGTGGAGCCAGGCCCCCGTTTGTCCTGCGGGGGGCGTCCACAGACCTGGGGGTAGCAGTGTTAGGCCCTTCGCCCTGGAAGCCCAGGGCTTCGGCGGCCTCAGCAGGCAGGCCGTAATGTGGCTGCCGCTGACCAGGAGGCCCGCGGCGACCTGTTGGTGGCTTCTGCCGCAGCACCACCTCCTGGACCTGCGAGTGCATCTGCTCCTCCTCCCAGGGCCTCTCGTGGTTGGTAGGGCGATGTGTTCCATCGCGGGGTTCGGGAGCGGCGGGGGGGGCAGCAACGGTTTCCTGGGGGCTGGTTTTGGGGGTGGGGTTCCAGGTGAAGTGGGGCCCTGAGTAGGAGGGATCCCTGAAGGAGTGGGCCTGCATGAGGCGGCCGGCTTTGCGGTAGAAGGACGGGCTGTAGCTGCGGTAACCCACCGGCTGGTCGTCCGCGCTCTGCAGGGGGAGCCGCCTGGGCTGGGATGCCGGGGGCTGCTCTTGTTGGTGCGACTGCCCACGTCCACTTGCGGAGGGTGCGGGCACGGCTCCGTAATGCGGCCCCTGCTGTTGGTAAACCTCAGTCCTGGGTACAGGTGTTGGTACCTGCTGCGGTGGCCAGGAAGGCCGATCCGGACGTGGCGACCCCACAACTGTTGCCCGGTCCAGCATCTCCATTGAGCGGCCATGACGGTGGTATTTGGAGGCGAGAAGGTTCTCAGAGCGGGCGCGGCCCGAACGATGCCTGCTGGTACAGCCCCAATCCTCAGCCCAGCTGGAATCGCCGTACTGGCCTGAGTCCGGCTGCAGCAACAGGGTGTCCTGGGAGGCGCTGTGGGGCCAGCCCATGCGTTGACGACCCGGCGGCACTCCGATGCCCACCTCGCCCAGCCGGTCCTGGGAAATGCTCCGGTACCGGGGGGCCATCGAGGGGCCCCTGCGCTCAGGCACCTGGCTGTAGTACCAGTCCGTCAACGCCTGTTGCCGGGCCTCGCTCATACTCAGGGTCAACTTTTGGGGGCTGGACCAAGGCTGGGCGCCTACACGGGCCTGGGCAGTTGCGCCAATGTTGTGGTTTCCGTAGTAGCCATGTAGGGGACTAGCGTGCACCGGTCCCGAGGAAGAGGGAGGGGACACGTGGCCCCGCGGCTGCCCCACGGCCTGCTGGGAGCTTACGCCGTATTGGACCTCCTCTGTTTGGTGGGCGGGGCTGCCTTGAATTGGCCCCCGCAGCTCCAGGGCTGGGCCCTCGAGCCAGCCGGCTGGGCTGGCCCTCCCTGAGCGGTTGTCCGGGGGGGAGGACACCCGGGCCGAGGCCAGCCAGCAGCCCGGTTTGTCTGTCTGGTTGTGGCCCATGTGCGACTGGGCCCTGCTGCGGGGGTAGCAGATGGGAGGAGGTTCTGGAAGGTCCTGAGCTTCGCCTGTGTAGGGCTCATTGCCACTCAGGTAGGCATCCTGGGAATATGCCTGCATCAAAGAAATTCCAATTAGTAAAATTCTTTTATCAGGAATTCTTTCACAGATTTTTCATAAACATCAACGAGCAAACTTCAGAATATAGGTTCTCGTCCATAACCTTGCATCCACATGAACATTTTAACCTTGGGAGAGTTATACTTCACCTTTGTATACAGCTGCACATCCACAAATTAGCAATTCAAGAACTACAGTATATACTATAGTGCAATATTGAGAAACTGAAGGTCCTCTTCTGGGGTCTCAAACCAGCAACTTCCAGGGTTCATATCTAGCAGGGTTCTGCATCACAGACAATACTGTGGGACACATCACCTGTAAACAAGAGGGACTCTCGCTGAACCGGCCGCCCCCCCCCCCCCTTGAATCCAGAACTCGGGCGGGACCCACTCTGTCCTCTCCCTCACGCCCTTACATTCACATGGACGTGAAACAGTGTGCATTCGCTGCCATGGCGACTCACTGTTACCACGGAAATTTACGAAAAAACAGCCGTCGGGAATGTATAAACCAGAGGGCTTCCCGCCCCCACATTGAAGTCGGCCTGTTTACCTCCGTGGCTGAGCGACGGCTGTCGAGAGACGGCTAAGAGTGCCGATGAAGGAGGAGGAGGAAGAGGAAGGCCAAGATGGTTGCCTAACCTCTGGGGCTTTCGCTGTTACTTGTGTACTGCGTCTCCCTTGCTTCTTCCCTTTCTTCTCACCCTCGTCTTCCCCTCTTTCTGTCCTCTCCTTCTTCCTCTCACTGTCTCTCGGTCTCACACGTACTCCTGCATGCCCTCCCCCAGCCCGGTGGCCCCGCCTATCCGACTCAAGCCGTCTCCGCCCAGACAGAACATAGGAGGAGCTGGACGTAACCCTCAGGAATGTGGCCGAGGCAGGCGGGAAGCAGTGTGGGGGGAGCGGTGGTGAGAATTAGGCAGTGCAGCCTATGAGCTTTTGGTGGGGGGTAAACACGCCGTCATGTGTCCCAGTCATGGGTTGTCGGGGGTATGTTGGGTATGTATGAATGACACAGACAGCAGATGAGAGGAATGTGTGTGGGACTGCATCTCTGTGCATATTTTTCTGCCTGTTTATGAGCACAGTTGCACCCTCCTGTGCCTTACATTTCCTGTGATCGCTTGGCTGTTTCTCTAGATGTCCGTCCCTGCCCATCTGCTGCTGCACCCGCATGTCTATCGCTGGGGCTGCATGTGATGGCGTGACACTTGAGCTTCCCGACAGCCTGCTCCTAATGCACTGGTGGATACCGACTCAGTTTTTCTGCTCCACCCCCCCCCCACTGCCAGCTCTGAGAAGCTAAATATAAATGGCATTGTTTTGATCTCAGACACAGACACACACATTTGTGATATCCATTAGCTGTAATGACTCTGGAATGAGGGATTATGAAAAAAAGGCTGTGGGAGGAAGAATGTTTATGAGTATTTAGTAATGCCGTTCGGCTTCGTGTACATGAGTGTGTTTTTGTGAGCGTGGGAGGCTGAGGTGGGGAATTGAAGCCATGTGTGTGTGACTATGCATGTCAGCGTGTGTGTCAGCCGTCTGTCATATAATCGGCAGCAACCCGTGTGGGGGGAATTATGGAGAGAACATTACCGAAAACAGAACAACTCCCAGACAAAAGACTGGGAGACACCCTCCGAAACACATTAAAGACACATAAAGCGCCAAAGTGGGGCGAGGCTAGAAACCGGGAAGTGGACGGATGCGGAAGTCAGAGGGCATTCCTCGGAAATGTCGAGATGCATATGTGTGATAGACTGTGTTTGTGTGAGTATGGTGGAGTGTCTGGGTGCTGCTACTCACCAGCTGCAGTACGTCTTCATCTCTGGGCATAATGGACAACTCCAGGACACTCTCGCTGTGGGAGTGAGACATTCAGATTGTTCACACAATACGTGAACAATTATTAAAATATGTCTCAAAATATACAATAGGGTGAGACTGTTGTTAATAAACCACTAACTGCTTAGGCTAGTTAGCTCGCCTAGAAAATCAAACCTAAGTTATATTTAAAAATGAAATGCAGATTGTAACCATCAAATTGTGAAATATCTAAGTTAAATGTTGTGCTTTTCCCTGATTGGACGGATGATAAGTACCTGACCTTGCAGCCCCGCCCCCTGCTCCCACCATTATGAAATGTCAAAGGTCTTCAAACGTGCTCACCAGTTCTGGATGAGGGCGATCACCTGCGAGTAGGTCTTCCCCAGCACACTCTCCCCGTTCACTTTTACTAACCGGTCTCCTGCAACATACAGACCCTCATTGGCCAGATGCACTAGAGGGGCAACCTTTTCTCATCGTGATGGCCTTCACAATGATGGGTCTAGCTAGAGTGAAGTGGGTGGGGGAGGAATTGGGAATTTACGGCTACCCAGAACCAGGACTCTGAGACCCCGCCCCTTTCTCTCTGAGGGGTTCTCATTATGTTCTAGACTCTACCAGGAGGACATTCTGAAAAGCAAACATCTCCTGACAGTGGTGCTAGCGGGGCTGGGGGGGGGGGGGATTTAAAATCCCCCTGTGGCA
>JAODJW010000118.1:523997-536795 GCA_026777045.1 Hyperopisus bebe | reverse complement strand
GGGGGGGGGGGGGGGGGGGGGGGCATGATGGCGTAAGCGTGACTTCAAACAGCCGTACCGCGGCCATGACAGCGGTAAATGAAGCAGTGAAGCTGGGGCTTGGGGCAGCTTCCCCTGCTCTCGCCTGTAGGGCGGCGCTAATTAGAGCCTGCTGAGGCTGTGTTTAATGATGGGGGTCAGGCTCGATCCTGGGAGGACAGATGTAGGGCAGAGGGGGCGGGGGTAGCCTGTAAACCGGGGTCCGGACCTGGAGCTGAAGGTTCGGAGGGTTCCTCCAGCGGACTTCCGCCACCGCAGTGGGGTCGCCACGGAGATGACCCAATCTGCGGGGGTCTGGAATGACTGTCTGCCCGTAACGGGGCATGGAGGCAGAGGGGGTTGGGGGGAGGGAGACGGTGGTGGGAGAAGAAGGAGGGGAAGAGCATCCACAAGACATAAAGCTGATGGGGAGATGCAACGCGGAGTAGCGAGATGCAGCAAACGCACACCCCCCCGCTGCTGGGACTTATAAGTATAGCCCTTAAAATGTGGTCTGAATTCCTGCTTTGGCTACGGCAAACGCCCACATGACTGTGGGAAGGTCTGTGCGGAGGGGGGTGGCTAATGTTTCCTTGGTTTTGCTGATAGAGGGCCGTGTCTGTCTGGAATACCCATAAGGCCTCTGTCCTCCAGCGAAAGGCCTCCACTCGTGATTCTTCTAAGTGTTTCTATAAGTGTTTCTAAGAGTTAATAGTGAAGGTAGAGCCATCCTATCGTCCATTATGGGATGTATTAATGTCCATGGCTTTACTCTCAGTGTGTGCGCACGCACACACACTCACACACACGCACACACACACACACACACACGATAGATGCATAAACTCAATTACTCCCCCTCCCTCCCCATGCACACACATAGACACACACACGCACACGGCAGCACTGAATCGGACCCTCTCAGCGTCTGCGTTTCATAGAGCCCTGCTGGGCCCATGGAGCAGAGCTACATTACCAACTGCATTACCCATCTCACTACTTAATCAGTAAATACAATAACCCGACCCGAGCGGGGGGGAGGGGGGGTGATGAATTCAGCTCGTGCAGCACTTGGACATGTGCAGGGTGAAAACAAGAGACTGTGCCCTATTTAAGGGAGGTTAGCTGCCTGTGATTACCGTGTCGCGGCGGTTAAAGGCCTCATTGTGTCAAACGGAGACTCCCAGGGAGCCACGGGGGGGCGGGGGGGGTGGGTTAGATGGCACCACCCTCGGACAGGCTGGAGAAGCATCCAGTCGACCCATTTCCAACGAACTGTGAAATTGGTCCATGCTAAAAATACCCAACGGCAAACACCCAGACGAAGGCTTTGCCTCCCCCGACCCCCCCCCAGGCCCCGATTTGCTCCTGAAGGCTGCAGCTGTTGTTGACCCTGTGGCCCCCACCCACCTGGACTCTGCTGGCTGGAACTTCTTGCACATGGACACACCATTCACCAGCTGTCTCCTTCAGCCCTGATGTAGTCTATGTGACCCCCCCCCCCCTTCAAAGTGCATATCCAAGAAACACTTCCTGCCTGCTAAACACAACCCATTAATACAGATCCTCCGAGCCTTGCGGTCTGGCATCTGTCCTTTGGGTTTGACTTCCTCCGAAAGCGACCAATGAAAAGTCAGACGAACCGGGATCAAGTCCCAGCCGAGCCAATGAGGTCAAAGATCAGGTGGCGGAGGTATAAAAAGTGTGTTAGTGTTTCAATAAAAGTATCTCTCTGATGCACATGTACACTCCACTCCACCGGCGTCCCTCCCCCAAGCACAGCAAGGGTCGAGCGAGCAGAGAATGACCGACAACTGCTTCACGGGGCTCCACGAATCCGAGGAGAAGGGACCGGAGAGGACGGCACTCGTAGCTATGCAGCTGGGGAAGGAAGGAAGGAAGATCAGGGGGAACATGGCAACGAAATTCTGATTCTCATATTAGATGTCTCTCCTCGACCTGGTTACACCCAGCTGGACCCGGTTCTGACAATGTAGACCCCCCCCCGCCCCTTCTCCACCCACGCAAAAGGGTCCCACAGCCTCGCCGCCAGCCCCGTCACGCTCGCTTGGCCAAAGCGGGCGGTGATGTCATTCAGGAGGCTCCTGCAGGCGCCCACCAGCTTTTATCAGGCCCTCGGATCCCGGGCCGCGGGGTGAGTTCCGGCCAGCCTGCGGGACACTCCACCCCCTCCAGATGCTCCCACACTGGGACTCTCACAGGCGGGGGCTCTGGTGGAGACCGCAGACCCCCTTCCCAGCCCCCCCTCTCCAGCTGGGTGGGGCACCGCACCGCTGGGTATATATAGCCGACCCCCTCCGCCGCTGTATAATTTACCAGATGGAAATTACACGTTTGGACTATGGGGGTGACGTCGTTCGCGGCCGTGTGGAAACTCGATCCGGAGTCTGAGAGTGAGGAGGAAGCATTTTGGAGCGGGGGGGGTTGGTTTAACAGGAATAGGGGAAAGACCGCTTTCAGTCAGCTTCCAGTGCCGGAACGCTGCGCGGCTTTTACGGAAGACGTCCCTCGAGGTGGAATCGACCCTTCCTGACCACGCTCCTCTTTGCTTTCCCCCGTCGTCATGTGACCCCCCCCACACGGCTCCGGGGCGAAAGGCGTGAGTGGAAAAGCCGGGAAGGCAGGCAAGGGAGGAAGGAAGGAACGAAAGCACACCCAGTGGAGTGACAGACGGGTGACGGGGGGGGGGGAAGGGAGGAGAGATGGGAGAGCGATGGCGGCTCTGCCATCTGCCAGGGTGTGTGTTTAAAAGAAGAGCCAGGGGAGGTCATTTTGGGTCGACACTGGTATAAATTCTCAACAGACAAAAAAACCCCATGCAGTATAAAACACCCCTGCCGAAACAGGGCCTGGCGCTTGGGTCGTGCCAGTCTGGGCACCAGTCCTCTTTACAGACATTTGGTCACATCGCAGTGCCCCGCGTGCCTGGCAGGCAGGGAGCGGCGAAGAGCGAGGGCCGCTAGACAGGAAGTGCCAGCCAACAGGAAACCGGAAGATCCACAGGAGGCACTGGTGCATCACAAAAACACGGTAATCAGGAGACGCAGAAGTGTGAGAGTGACACCCTCAGATGGAGGATCGCTGCATAATCTTCAGTAACATAACCGGAAATGAGTAACAGAAGCCTCATGTCCGCCATCCGCTGTCGGACTATGCTTAACAGAAAAAGGGGACACTTTTAGCAACAACGACGAAATAATAATATATGGTGCCCAACGTAATGTTTGCAACGAATAGACCTGACTTATATCCTATTGATCATACCTTCCGTTCACTGAAGAGACAATGGAAGGGAGAAGCCCTGAAGAGAAGCAGGAACATCACTGGAAAATATGCTCTGCAGCGGGTGATGTGTACGAGTCACAGACTTCGAGCACTCATTGTGTGCAACGGATATGCAACTGCTTTAATAAACGCATCATTGCTATGTCCCAAACATTATGGTGCTCTGATATGAGGAACTATCCATAAAAAAGTGTTGTGATTTCTACATGGTGAAATCAGAATGTAAGCACATATCTCTAAATTAAAGTCTAGAATGTGCACTTCAATCATATGTGAATTGTTTGATTAGAAATTTGAAACTGTAAAGCACAGGGGTGATTCACATAATATTATGTCTTTTTTCCAAACATTTTGGAGGGCAGTGGATGTGGGACTTTTTATGTAACACCTAAAATAAGAAAAAAAGCCATAGTCTCTCTAAAATATGACTTCATATTGGTATCTCTATTTCCTGTCCTGGGGTCTGAATTTCCAGGCATGGCGGGGTGATAAAATCAGACATAAAATGCCCATGGGGAGGGGGGGGGGTGACTGTAGCCTTTATACTGAGTGTGGCTCAGTCCAGGTTTCAGAAGCAGGAATGATAACAAGTAACACCACCAAGCAAAACAGCTACCAGAAAACAAACGCGGCCAGACATGCCAGCAGGCCGTCAGGTGCCCCGCGTCGTCTCGATCCTCAGAGTTTGGCATTCTTTCTTTTCTCTGGCTCCATGGTTTCGGCTTGGGGTGCGGGCCAGACAAACGAGGAGGGAGATATCAGGCGGAGAACAACAACAACAACAAGTACAGTCAAGAGACGTAGAGGAACGTGACAGCGGGGGACGGGGACAATACACAGCAATTTCTGTTCCTACAAAGCAAACATGCCGTCTAACAAAGAATCGAGCAGCTTGGATTTCAACCAGATGCCTGGGAGACCCGACCAGAATATAGGGCGACGCTGTCGAGCAATTGCCCTTGATAAGCAGTGACTAAATAATATAAACTTCCATCGATCCAGGCATCTTCCAAACACTTATATCCAGGACAGGGTCACTATGGGACACAAGGCAGGGGGACATTCTGGATGGAGTGTCAGTCCATTGCAGTACACACTCATACACACACTAACACGGAAACACACTTACTACGCACAGAGATATCAACTTACCTACCCAAGCAGACTAGTCAAAAAACGAAATAAAAAGGTTGCAGTACCCTATAGAAATTCACAAAAAGAACAGAGACGTTGGGGGGTGGGGTTTAAAACCCCAGTGCTGGAGATGTGAGACCACAGTGACACCCAGTGAGCCTCTGAACCACCTCAGTAATGTAAACAGCGGTCATACAAAGAGAGAGACTCTAGCTATCAAATCACAGCACTGGCTCTTTAAATAGACACACCAAAGGTGGCATGCCAGGTCAAATCTCCTATCCCAAACTATGGGTTGAGCGTCAGGGGTCCACAGGAAGTGACATCACAGCAGTTCCCCCCCACCAAGGAACTATCCAACATGGCCTTGAGGACTTTAACATGCTCCCATACTTGTTAGATACACATGTCGAGGGGAATTTTGTGGTGAGGGGTTGCTGGGAACGTGTCCGGAGTTCTGTGAATAGTCTGGCTATCAGAGATGGCATCTCCATGTTGCCCCCTATGTGCAGCTGCTGTTTTCACCCACTCCGCTGACAGACCCATACAGGGGTAGTCTGTCTCTCATACTTCCTCTCCGCCCAGTCCCAGGAGCACTCTCAAAACCGAGAGTGGGTTTGGGGGTGGGGCCATGAACATCATTTTTTCCTGGGTCATTGTTCAGGCCAAATGGCATATATACATATTGCTGCTGTCCAATGAAAACTGCATATGTCCTCTTTTTGACAATTGTGACTTTTTACTACAGATGTTTACTATATATGCCCATTCTCCTGTGTACTGAAAGACATCTCATTGACCAATGAAAAGATGCTCTATGAAGTCATCTACACTCAGTGACAAAAAATGAAGCATCCAGACAGAGTGGTGGAAATCATTCTGCACGTGGTGAAAGGTCATGTGACTGTATCACAATGATTATAATATCAGGTCAAACGGACAACAGAGTTGGCAGTAAGGGGACACTGCTGATCCCATCGCTGGTCTGTATATGTACCAAATTACATCCAACTTGGACCATTACTTCTGGGTGCTTAATTTTTTTTGTCACGGAGTATGTTTAGCAAGTATTTATGTTTGTGCTGATTAACAATGATATTCATGATGGTTGTTTCTATGGGTTACTTTGTATCGCAAATTTTAACCTAACACTGATAGCTAGCTAACGAACATCATTATTAATTGTGAATGTAAAGCGAGATTAGTTGTGTCTTGTTGACACTGACATAACTGCCTCGCCAACAACAATCATTTAACTTCATTTAAAACATTAAACCGTTCACCGACGGCTACATAAAGACAGCTTTCTATTTGTAGTACTAAGGGTGTCTTGTTACATTGTTTTAAGTTTATTTTGTAAGAAAAAAAATCTGCAAGCATTCTTTCACACTCTTGAAATTACAGATTTTTTGGAGATAGAATGTTTTTCATTAAACAAGAACAATATAAAGTCCAGAATGTTCAGCAGCTTATAACAGACGGTGCTGGGGGGGTAGAGGTAATAGAAAAGTGGCTGGGTGTAGAAAATATATGGAGGTGCAGGTCAACCAAACAAGGACAAGCGGAATCACAGCCGGAGGAATGTGTTACTGGTTCACGGTGCATGCAGGATGCCTGACTGAGCCTCTCTCTGGCCTTATCGGTGCACTGTCACCTATATCCCATGAGCCCCCAGGAACCCTGCAACCCCTGTCTCAACAGGCTCTTCAGAATAATAGTGATGTGGGAGGGGGCTGAATGAACCCAGAGGGCTGGGTCATTCCTCCAAGATCTCTGCCCATGACCAGGCAGCATTCTCTGGATCTGTTTGCATCCAAACGTGCCGTTACCGATGCAGGACAGAAGCAATGCCAGGACTCACTCAGGGGCGTGTGCTGGGAGCTGTACTCTGAGCCCATTAAGACCATTTACTGTGCACATTAGACACATTAGAGCCAGACCAGAACTTTTCACCTGAGCCAGCCAGTCTCCTAGGTGCTCAGGATACCCGTAGGCTGGGAAAAGGCCTCAGCAGGGCACTCATGTGGTAGTGATGTGGGGGGGTGATATAAAAGAGAAAAGCAAGCATGCCTTACAGTCATCCCAGATTCAGCTTTGTCTGAAGTAGTGTCGGAAAACTTTACAGTGAAGATCACAGGCTTTCAGATTACAAGAAAAAAAAATAAAAGTTTGCTTTTTGGGACAGGCTGTTTCGGGATCCAGATGGCCGGACTGCCAAGGGGGGGTTGGCATGCAGTGGCACCAACGCCGGAGGGGGCCGGGGGGCGGAGACAAAGCTCTGAGGGTCGTGGAATGGTGGTGGCGTGTGTGTGAGCCATTGTTCCTGACAACAGGGAGCCCTGTTGTGTCGTCGAGGAACACGGAGAGCGAGGGTCTGAGGGCGGTGTACTTGAATCGCACTCTGCATGTGGTTTTTTTGGTGAACAGGACATGCACCAAACCACTTTCCAGAGGTGGACATTGAGTTTCAAGTAGTATCACTAAACTTGGAAACAAGGGGGGGGGGGGTACTCTAGTAGGCATCATTTTCCTTAAGCTTGAACCTTCTAGTAAAACATCCCATAAAAAAGTGAGGGATGCTGTTACCAAAGCCAAAGCATCAGAGACCTTGGAAAAACAGCACGATGCTTTGCGGGAGAAGAGTGTCGTGACCGTCTGCGATGTTAGCATTAGCCATCGGCTAACCATCAAGGAGCACTCTAGAGGTCTTCAGGGCCTCTTGGCGCTACTTTTAATTATCCACTGAAATCAGACCGCTGTCCTGCTAAAGGAGAAACCTGTGCGAGTGGCTGGGCCAAATATGAATATGAGAAATGCTGATTTCTCCTGAATTCTGAACCTCATAGCCTGCATATCTGTCCATTTGCGGGCCAAAAACGACATTACAGAAGGTGTAATACAAATTAGCCGGGGGCTGAAAGGTGATGGAGGATAGGGTGGATGGGGAAGAACCGGTATTGCAGCGAAGTTCGAGAGGACTGGAAACCCCAAAATGAAAATTCACCCCCACCCTCCAAAAAGCTTACGTTGCAAAACCCACTGTGCCTGAATTCACAATAAGCATCACAATAAGCACAATAAGTTTCCCTCCTCGGCTCCATGTCTGTCCCTCAGCTGTCCTCCTGTCTCCCCTCCCTGTCGCTGTTGACAAGTAGCTGGGACCCGAAGCTCACCCACGCCCGACAAGGCCCGGGACACAGGGAGCCATTCAGAGACGCCGCCTCGCCCCTCTCGTCTGCAGGATGGCCGCATTCCTTACCAGGCTTGTTCGCTTTCTCTCCGGCTTGCTTGCACAACTTGGTCGACCTCTACATCACAATTATGTTTTCTCTCTTTAATCTGAAACTACCCCCCCACACACACACGCACAAACACACATACATACACCCCTTATTCAACACAGCACATCCGCCTGGAACACTGATGATGTCAGTTAAGTGGCGTTACAGCTCTTCTCAAGACCGTGATTATTCATGGGTGGGGGGGGGGGGGGGAATTCTGTTCTGTGAAATTCTTGGCCATATTCATAGTGTTCTCGTTGTCCCATTAAGGAGTTTCACATTTTATACCGAAAACTTGAGCGGCCATGGAACCCTGGAGTGGTTGTACTGGCACAGAATCCAGGTCACAAGAAGTCATCACGCAGAACATGGTTACATGACCCATGGAGATGGTGCCGTTGAGGTTCTCGAGAGTGCTCTTTCGTGAAAGGGAGAGCCCTAGCACACAACCCAATTTTCACCGGGGATTAACATTGCAGAGCCAACAGAAGAGGTCCAATATGGTCAAAAACACATCCAAGCCTTCCTGTGGTTAATTTAACCAGATCACATGACGATTGTGACACAGCACATTCAAGGAAGCGGCCGAGAACTGGAATTACACCACGCAGGGTCACGCGCTAACATCGACACATGTCTGTGAAGTAAAGGCAGGCAGGGACAGACCCCCGGAAGAGTAGATAAACAACCAAAGTGAATGGCAATTCAGTGTATTTGTGTATCCTGGGAAAGAATATCGAGGACGAGACCCCAGAAGAATGGCGTTACAGAGTACAGACTTTTTTATTGAGACAGGCTGAGGAATAATTAATTACACTAGAAAGAGTTAGCGGGAAATCGCCACAAAGATAAAAATGCCAGTGTGTGTGTGTGTGTGTGTGCGTGTGCGTACACAGCTGTCAGCTCAAGGCTGGGGCACTCAGGAATGCCGGCATTCCTCTGCTATTCCGCCACAGCTTGGGTGTTAATGAACTCCCGGCCATCGGGCTGTGACAGTGCCGTACTCCCAGCGTTCCCAGCTCACACCTGTGAGAAATTCTACACTGCTACTCCCACCTGGTCTTCACGGTCATAGTAAGGGGATCAGACCCCTGGACAAAACGTTGCGTTAAACTGAAACTGTTCATCTTTTCTGAGCACCTGATGTCTGACACAGCACGTACCGCTTTTCACCCCCTATGGTCAGTCCTCTGGGAAATTTCTGCTGTGGGTACAGGACAGGTGTGGCTGAGTCAGTGAGCCAGAGCTGTGGAGAAATCTGGGGCTGAAAGTTTCACATCTGTGTCTGCTGTGTAGTACCTAAGGAAACGGATGGGGCAGGAGCAATACTGAACCACGCAAAGACCAATGAATGGAGGGAACAACCACACAAGACAAACTCACCCTTTTCCCTCAGATCCTCTTGCATTTTCAACCAGCAACCCTAATAAGGACAAGATGCGGTACATCGGCCTTTCCGCGGCAGGCGAGAACTTCCTGTGCTCTAGACCCTGTGCTCAAAGGGCATCCACGTGTGGTTGATTAAAAACACATGATGAATAATTTGGATTCAAAGCCCTGATTCAGTACAACCCCCCACCACCATTCAAGCTAAGCTGAGAACCTTCTGTTCATACCCACAATGCACTGCAGAAGTTCAGTCAGGCCGCTGGAAAAGTCTGGATAGTAAACGATTCTACATGACTATCCATGAAATAAATGTATATTTAAAGATAATAATTTTATTTTTTTTCCGGTGATGATAATTAACTAACATTTCAATCAAAATGGGTTGCTCAGCGACATAAACAACACAAACAACTTCCCTAACACAAACAACTGCACAACAGCACTGATGGTCACGCCTGCTAGTGTGGACACATTGATACAAAATTCCATTTAATTATACAAAGTAACGTTTTAATAAATCGTTTTGATAAGTCATTTGGATATCTTCTGAGCCAAAAGTCGAATCAAATATTGGTCTACCTAAGTCCAGAGTGAGATGATAGTGTATTAAATAATTAACTTATTGTAGCCTATGCCTGTGTCGGATCTCAGCCATACGTATGAGGATACAAAAAAAAAAACTTCTGTAGAAGTCACTGTACCGTCTTAATCAACGAAGGTCTCGGATGTTTGCTTGGACAAGCCCAGATTTGTCCAAGTGGCGTGACGGATCGTCTCCGTGGCTACATAAGATAGAAAAGCCGGTCCTTGAACGGACCGAGCAGATAGTCGCCCCGGCGGAAGGAAAGAGAAGGATGCAAGTTAAGCGAAATGCCGAGACATGCTGCGTGGCGAGGAAACGCTGGCCGGCAGGAGAGTAGCTTTTAAACAAATACAGCACATTATGGCCGGAAGAGCGAGCGTGTTCTGAGGATTTATTACTAGTCTTCCCAAGAAACTGGGAAACTCATGAACGGGATTCAGATCTGATTTTGTGTAGTAGTGACATTTTGTGTAAAAAAAAATCCCTAACTTGTCTGACCAAAGTTTGACAGCTCCCCACCATTCCTCCATACCGACAATCTTTCCACCCTGGCAATTGGAAAACGGCTTGACAGCCTCGGCATCGAGTACGCAGATAAAATATCCTATTAATATTGTTACATGAAAACAAGGGAATCCACACAGGGATAAGAAGGGGGATATATACCGCCCCGGACCGACAGCGTGTGCACGGCGACGCGCTTTGATCGTCTAAACACATCCTGCTCCCTGGATCGCATCATTTACGCAGACAAACGCATGCAGGGTCCAGTAATCTGACGTCTGGACGACTGATCACTAGACACACACCGACACTAAGCGATCCCATACATACACACACACAATCTCTGTCACACATACGTGCGTAAACACTCTCTCACACACTCACACTTACTCCCAAACACTCTGACACACTCTCACTCTCACACACACACACACACGCACACCATTCTGCGAGCGGACTTACTTCTGTTTCTCTGTAGGGTGGAATTCCAACAAGGCAAAAAGCAACTCCATTCATTGGACAGCTGGAATTGTTTTGCAGGAAAAAGTAGAGTTTGTAGCGGTGCCGAAGAAGTTTATAATTACATAGAAAGAAAAACGCGATCACTATTTTATGGATAAAAGAATACTGCAATTAACTAGAGAGTATAACCTGAGGCGATGCCAGGTAGCGAAGCATTCGCCTCTCCGGCTTCCTTCCTTTGCAAAACCCCCTTTTCCGTTTCCAGCTCTTTACGATAACGGACTTTAGCAGCCTCAGAGTAAATCCTTTTTTCGCCCCCACCTCCGATAAACTGAATCAGACTACATGGGGCGCGCTGCGCAAATCCGCCCGTCCAGCTGCGCCTCTCCAGCCGCTATATTCCCTCCTCCCGGTCCCAGCGGCGCAGGTCCTGCCGTACAGGAGGCTCCCAGTAGCTCCCTCTAGTCTCCCCCCCTTAATGTGCCTCTGTACGGCAAACGTGACGCGTGGTCACAGGGGGAGTGCCCGCTGGGTGGCCAAGAGCGAGTAAATAACCCTATCAGACACAGCCAACAAATAAACATTAAAAATAAGAATCGGGAACAAGAAAACGCGAAAATACGAAGACAGAGAAAAAGCGATGACAGGAACCATCCGGGGAAAATGGTTGAATAGGACAATGTGAGAAACACTTTTTAGAAATACAAGCGGAAAAGCAGATCTTAATCTGAATAGCTGAATGACAGCGGGATAGTAACGTGCTGCGTTAAAGCTACCAAATTTTACATTTGACTTAATAAAACAGTTCGCATTTACAGTGTACATAGGCTGCGATGTTGGTGCGTTAACGCACTGTAAAAACGATTATTAATACACGACTAATAGTTCATCCTTGTCTTGAATGAACAGCGTCTGGCAGTAATACTAAAATTATCCTTTCATTCGTAAGCACAAACGCATGTAAAAAACACGATTTGTAACAATGGTTCAAATGTGAATAATGATGATAACCACACTGTTATAATGGAGCAAAGAGTCAGGGCTAAAATCGTTGGCCCTGGAAATCTTTTAATCAACTTAACGAAGTTTTGTGACTCCTGCTACATTTATCGGTGGAAACCAGTAAGGGGATATGGAGGTAGATGGTCCCACAGTAGCGGTTGTCCAAACACTCAGTAAGCCTTGACTGTTTGAAATCCCCAGTTCATTTAATCTTATGCAAGTTTAACATGGGAGTTATAGGTGGAATCTAGAGAGAGTATGATCAGCACAGATCCTTCTCCACACTGGCTGACCTCTCACACCTCGATATTTGGGCTCTGGGTGTACAGTGGCTGTGTGTTGCCCAAACTAAACATCAGCCATTGCCCCTGGGAATGGTACTAGTGCTTCTAGGCTCACGTGTCTTGTTCAGGGTTTGGGTCACCCGCTCCCCGATAAGATCCCACATGGATCCTTACAGAAACTCCTGCAGGCGTAGCCCTGGGAGGAGGCCTCACAGCTCCCAGCACGGAGATGTCTGGTCTCCCCCCCCCCCAGTTCTTCCCCAATGCCTCCCTGCTAATAGAGTGCGGTCGCCGACCAAAATGGAGGCTGAATTATTAACGAGGAGTGGGAGCTGAACATATGTGTGTGTGGATGATGTTTATATTACATTGTGGGGTCTAAATGTCCTGCGCAATGGAATAAAAACCTGTTATTTTGATGTTGTGGGGACCATTTTTCAGGTCCCCACAAAGATCTGTGAATGCAATCAAAAAAGTAAAAATGCCAAAAGTCTCATATTTTGCTGGTTACATCATCTTGGGCCCCCAACCCAAACCAATTCAAATATGTTCCAAATTTATTAGGGCCCCTGTCACTCAGTCACTTCCTCCCCCTTTGCGGCAGCCCTGTGCCCCAGGTTCGAGAGGCGGCCTCCCTTGCAGCGGGGGAGCGATCGTGAGCCCACATGCTCACCCGCCCTTTCATGCCGCATGTGACGAGCAGCAGCTTGTAGGCCCTCGACTCACCTACCGCCCCCCCCCTGCCCCCCCACTGACATGCCTCTGTTTAGTGCCCTTGTCTGCCTGTCCACCATGACATGCTTCCTTTCTACTCTGCCTTTGCGCCCCCCCCCGC
>JAODJW010000118.1:494732-507161 GCA_026777045.1 Hyperopisus bebe | reverse complement strand
ATGACACCCCAGCCCCCACCCCCCTTCAGAAAGGCTCCACGTAGTTGGCAGGCAGCATCCCTTGCTGGCCTGTGCGCTCCACGCGGCCATACATCCACCCCTCGTCAATCTGCTGCACGTCCACAATCAGGTCGCCGTCCTGGAAGGAAACCTCATCCTCATCTGCTGCTGCGTAGTCATAAACAGCCCGGTATCGCTTCTGCGGAAACAGGACCCAGGGAGAAAACAATAGCGTTACATGTGAGCGCTCAACTATAGTATGAGTCACTGGCCAAATGGAAAATACATATTGTATTTTATTTATTTTCATTAAATAATGTAAAATTAATAATAAAAAATCATTATGTGCTGACTGCCTCAGTTATTTTACATGCTAATGTGGGGCCCATTTCTCAATCTTATGTTCTGATATGTAACAGAATATTTCAAATGAAATAAGGAAAATTCCTCACCCCAGCACTAGGGGGCGGTGCTGCGGCTGCTGGACGTGTGGGCTCAGGTTCGTAGTTGTAATTTGGAGAGGCGGCAGGTTGCTGATGATATCCTGCAATGTGGAAGCAGACAAGTGTTGAATTTCAGGTACTGCTCCCTGATTGGTCATTAGAATGAGACTCATAACCTAACTTCCTGTTAATGGGAGGTTAGAGGTAGTAAGCTAGGGTCATACATTAGACGGAGGTAGAAGTACATAAACTAACAACGTGAAACAGTACAAATAGATGGTCTGAAGTGTTAACAGAGCGCTTTTCTTAAATCTTGTAGTTTCTGATGTATTTAAATGCAAAATAGACGTTCTGTGGGAGTTCATGCAAAACAAAGGCTTGGTTGACGACTTGTTAGGAACAGCTTGCTCCTTTTAAGTGTGTCAAGTGTGGGTGTGTGCGTTTACCTGAAGGTGGGTTTTGCGGCTGTGCAGGAACAGGCTCTCCCCCCATCCGGCTCTTCTCAAAGTCCTCATGGTACTTAATCTGGAAAGAGACACACACGGACATCTGTGTGATTAACAACTCTCCTCCCTCACATGCGAAACGCACCGCCGGGGAAGTACGCATCTGCTCTTGCCTCATACAGTCCCTTCATCTGCGTCTCTGTTTTTCCACCGGTGCAGCACCATAAGCTGCCGTGTCACTGCCCAGCGTAGAGCCAGCCGGCTGATTGTCCGCTAATGCTAACTACTCGCTGATGCTAACTGCACGCTAACCGCTCGCTAACACTAGTTGCTCGCTAGCGATAAAAACTCGCTAATGATAATCGCTTGCTAATGCTAACTGTGACTCCATTCCGTGCAGAGAAACCTCATGGCAGAAAGGTGCAGAGAAGGGCAACATAGCAGACCTGTTCCGAGATACTCCAACATAGCATGCTATCCACTTAGCCAACCAAGCCCACCAAGTCACACCCATCAATCTGATAGCTAATAATACATTACTGTACCTGTTACTTCATCAGGATACTACGTTCTCATATTTCAGCTCTCTTAATGCTAGCTGACCTACTTTATTCACACACATCTACTATATCCGTACACTTAATCAGCAGGTGGCCTTGCTTAGTTAATCTATGTAAATACACATAAGTGTATAAAGTCATGATGGACATCCACAGTTCTTTGGTCACTGTGCCAGACAGCAGAAAGATATTTAAATGCTAATAACATTTCCCTTCGGCATTAGATTGCCTTGCCCTTTTGTGCACACAGAATCATTTTTGCTTACCTACACTTGCAATTCCCCATAGTGGCCACCAGAGGTCTACAGGGGCCTTTATTTCCGGTAGGTGTGCTGCATTGTGAACAATTAGGTTTACGAAAGAACTTGAGTACGTGGGCAAATAACCAGTTATGCGAGTTAAAAATAATAATAATAATAATTGCCAAACAATAACTGACTCATCATAAGAGTCAGGTAAATACCAGGAAAAAAGACAACCTCACGACTGAGGGCAGGAGATTGGGTGGTATGGGGAAGGCACGGTGAAGCTAATTATTCAAACTGGAAGCATTGCTGTGTCGAAATGGCCATATGCAGACCGGAAAAAAAACCTGGGAATTAATGAACAGAAATCACCCAAGCGGCAAACAGACTGAATGTGCCAGATCTAACACCTATTTTTTTCACCTTGAACTGTGAAAATGTAATGCGTTTATTTTTAGGGTGGTGATTATTTTAATCGAGGATGCGAATCATATGATTTAAGAGCGGGTAAGAGACAGAGCGGGGGAGAGCGAGTTGGAGCAAGTAAACAGTTTTAAAAAGTGGACCGATCTGGACGGTAGCACACCAGTGGGCTGCATGGACAGGAAGGCCAAGCCCAGACTGGCTTTCCGGGGTGGGGGAACAACAGGAGACCACCCACTTCCCTTTGGCCTGCAGCGAATGTGGACGAGAAAGTCAAGAAATAGTGAGATCCAGGCGAGTAAAGAAAATACATGTTCAGGCTGGTGCTCAACTCCTGTTATCTCCTTAACCAGGATTAGCTGCAATGTGTCAGCACGCCTTCGGTGCAAAAACAACCTCGGGGATTAAACGATTCAGTAAAAATAACTGACAGTTAATTGTTTATAACAATCGGTAAGATCACGGAGAGGGTTAAAAAAAAAAATGTTTATAAACTGACACAAAAATGGAGAGCAAAGAGACCACTACATTTCTACCTAAAACATTAGATCACTTGCGTCGAGCTTCTCTCTCTCTGTGTGTGTGTGTGTGTGTGTGTGGGGTCATGTATGTATTAGATTATGGGGACCAAATGTGATATAAATCTGCAAAAAATAAAAATGGCAAAAGTTTCGTATTTCGTTTGGTTTTATGGTTAAGGTTTAAACTTGGTAGGGGATAAAGTTGTCATAGTTAGGATTAGATTTATGAATGGAGAGTCCCCACAAAGATAGAGATACTTAATCTGTGTGTGTGCGCGCGCCCAGGTGTGTTTGAGTCCATCTGCTGTGTGTGTGCGCGTGTCTACATGGGTATCTGTTACCTGTGTGTGTATTTGTAAGGATGAGGATGAATCTCCTGCACATCTGCGCATGATGCAGAATGCTTGCATGCCATGACTTTGCAGTACCATCTCTTACAGTGCAGTGATGCAGCTCCCTGGGGCCCTAACCTGAATAGACGCCATAGTGGAGTGCATCTGTGTGTATATATATAATGTGGAAGCAGTGCTATCTTGTATCCAAGTTTCAGAGAAGCTGCACCTCTGGAATCCCACTGCCATGGCGACAATTACCCAGCCCCTGTAAACCAATTATCCTGTTATGGCAGTTAGAGCTGCCATCTTAGTGCTAGGCAGACGCCCGGTCTGGGTGAGACTGAATCTCACACACACATACACACACACCTCTCTCTCTCTCAGATGGGTGGACTCAAACCAGGCTGGGCAAACAGCGCAATGCTCAAGCAAAATAAGGCCCAGCGGGTCTCCCAAGACTGAACAGAACAGGAACATTAATGCTGACGTTAAGTGCGTAACACTTTGATTTTTCCCATCATCCACCCCCACTGCTCTGTCCTACATTCCCTGGTACAGTAACCAACCAGGCAATCTCGTCTAAAGAAATAAAATGTGGAACAGGGAGTCCGGCTACCTGGCCCACAAGAGATTCATTCGCCAAATCTCTCTGGTATTTTAATGGGGAACCCCCTTGAATATTGGCACTTGAAACCCAAAAGCCATAAGTGAGGTCTAGGTCCAGTGTTGGTCTTTCCCATGCACCTAGAGGCAAAAAAAAAAAAACGAAACCCCTTGAAAAGCAGTTTGGGTCTCGTTCTTCCTGCTTCTGAAGTTAAAGGTCTCAGGCCAATACCATGCCCGTCAGTCGCTGCCCCCCTTCACGGCCAAATGCCCCGCGTGGGCGCAAGCTTTCATTCACGTTCTGGCTGGACGTGCCTTTCCGAAATACGCCGAAGCAAAAACAGTGACTCGTATCATAAACGCTACCCATTCATCCGGCGGGAGGGAGGCAGTTACGCCTAGGAGAGAGACAAGGCGGCTCTTCCCACGCTCTCCTGTCTACCTGCATCTCCGCCTTCCCTTTCTCCACGAGCGCTACCTTAAAGGCGCCAACGTGCTCGACGTGACCCAGCCGAGCTAGCGAGCCTGGCTCTGAGGCCCTCGGTGAGGGAGCCTTTCTTCAGAAGGGTTTCAGAAGTGTCGGAACTGAACATCAAACAGGATATGAATGTAGCAACAAGAGTCGCTGACACCATCTTTAAATTCCTTGCTTCCTCATGACAAAGTGCTCTTCTTACATCGAAGGAGACTAGATATTGGCTTTCACGTTAAATTCCTTAAATTGCTCATACCCATACAGTGATGATATCATTTACTAATGGAGGGTGTGTTATATTACCAAATAATTGTGCTTATAGGCTCTCAAAGGCCCAAAGTGGTTAATGGTGGGCGAGAGGGTAGGAAGTTAGTCCTGTTTACTGTCCTTGCAGAAGGACACGCATGGGCAGATGAGTCGAGTTTGGGGAGGGGGTGCTGCGGAACACCCACGTTGCTGATCTGGTCCTGCGTCTTCTTGATCCGCTGCAATTCCGGCGTGTCGGCCACCACGCTGAAACCCTTGCCCTTGTTCTTCTCAAACTCCTCCTTGTACAGCACCTGTGATAAAAGAGAGGGCCTTCACTGCACACGCAGGAAATGCAGGGGGGCGGGAAATGCAGGGGGGTGGGAAATGCAGGGGGGCGGGGCAGGGGCCGGCGTCGGGCCGAACAGCGCGTCCCGACGGGGACCCCAACTTCTTCGCTGGTTTAACAAAACCTCCAGTCTGAGAGCAGAGGGGGCGGAGCTTGAGTTGCGATCGGTCAGCTCGCATTTTCTCTCTATGTTCAGCTCAGTTTTACTTGTGTGCAGGGGGGCCTTAAATAAAACTGAGGCGAAAAGAGAAATCTGGTAACGGAAGATGCGCGTCAGGCAAGTTGTTTCAAGTATCAGCGGGACACGCCGCCAGCTGTGCTTGACGGTGATTAACTAGCAATGACTGCATCTGCTGACATCGCCGAGTGGGAGCAGGAACAGCAGTGGAAATAAAACAAACTACCGCAGCAGCATCAGGGCTGCGACCCCTGGTTGCGGTTACAGCACTAGAAGGGCCTGAACTCGACCTGGCGATAACCGCAGCCCATGTCCGTGAACGCTCTGAATGTGACTACTGACACGGTGTGTTAAACCACAGTGTTTCTATGTGACCTTTTGTGTATGCATCTGTAGGTGCGTCAGGGGACACAGGTTGAGTGTGACTCGTCAAACTCTGCTGTGCCACGACCCTAACGCGCCAGGTTCAGTTTGCCACGACGCTAACGCGCCAGGATCATTCAGCCATACCACTAGTGAGCCACACTGCTAATGTGGCCGATTCGATTAGCCACGCAGCTAGTTAGCCACGCCGCTAAGGAGCCAGGTTCAATTAGCCACACTGCTAACAGGCTAGGTTCAGTTAGCTATGGCGCTAACGGGAAATGTTCGGTTAGCCACGCCGCTAACGGGCCAGGGCCAGAAATCAGGCCGAGCAGGGGTTGCAGAGGGACAGACACGCATAAACAGGGACAGATGGTTTTCTGCCACACGGGGCTGCTTTCCGTAATGTAGCACAGACATCCGGCCTCAGAACCATTCCTTTTCGGACAGTGACGTATGGATTTGGGAGAAGCGGACAGATAAGACGAGCGTCCCGTACGGGCCGTTTGCCAGGGCCACCGCAGGCCGCCTGCCCCGGGCATGAGCAGCATTAATAATGAACGAGAGCCGACTTAATCTCCATCCGCATTTGTGTCTGGCAGAGCGTCGATGGCCAGATATAATGTCGGTGCGCCAAATATAAAGTGGGTCATCGCGTGCGGTCATTGTGAGGGATATGTGTGGATTCACGCCTCAGTAGCTGGCAGGGGGTGAGGGAGGGTGTGCGTGCGCATATTTCTGTGTGTCCGGCGTGTGGGGTGAGGGGTTTGCGTCGTCATGGAAACCAGTCACACCTCATTACCGGACTTCTCAGCGAGGCGGCAACAGCGTGACTGGGGGAACGTGAGAGGGGCACGGAGAGAAGAGGAGGCTGGGTGGGAGGGGGTCGGCTCTGAGGCATTATGGGTAGGGAGTCGGCGGCAGTGAGCTGTTTTTCTCCAGCTTTAAGAAATGAATGAATGGAGGAGACAGAAGGGGTGGGGGGAGGGCGGGAGGTGTGGCAGGGAGGGAGGCAGGCGATTGGAGGAGACAGAGAGAGGAGGACTTCATTGAGCAAGGACGACAGGAGAGGAGAAAACATCCTAAAATCATAGATAATGAAGCTATGGGGAGAAGAGAGGACAAATAAGCCATAAATAACAGGGCATCCGGGTACGAGCCCCCGTCAGGAACAGCGCCCCCACCTGGCTCTGCATCTTGCTCTGCTGTTTGAGGCGGAGGTTCTCCGGGGTGTCCGCAACGCTGGTGAACGTCGTCTTGGGGTAATGTCTGCAACGGCGAGAGGACGTGGGGGTTAATGTGGCAAGCACTAGATATATGCACACAAACATGGAAAAGCAGGTGCAGGGGTGGGGGGGGCTGAGACAGAGACCCAGACCGTGTCCCGGGTGGATGCCCCTTCCAGCAGTTTCCATCGCCAGCGCCCCCACCCCCTCATTAAAAGCACTCAGCTGCCGCTCCCGGGCACCGCGGGGAGGCGGAACCGACCCTGCGCCGCGGTCGCAGTAACGCTGCAGGAGGTGCAGGGCTGCATGTTGCTTGCGATCTGCATCTGCTAACGGTAAGACCAGCAACACCAAAGCCCCCCAACTCGGGCTAAAAAATATGCTCATTATTTCCCCGAACGCAAATTCTGCAGAAATAAACGGAGACCCACATGAACAGGCCAACATCATATGGGACCACGATGACACTCCCTACCATCTGATATATGGACGTCTAATTGAACATCAGCCAATCCCGAAGGGGTGGGCAGCCAGCTGACCTATGACACTCTGAGGTGTTTATTCCACTCCTAGTCAAAGTTTCCAATCCTCTCCTCCTGCCTGCTGACTTTTTCTATTTCAAATGCGGGCTGTGTGCATTTATATGTATATACAGAGTACTCTGGCGCAACCATATGGGAAAAGATATTCTACAAATCAAAGCGAATCAGATGCATAATATAAATATTTTATTCCATGATATAAAAAAAAAAACAAGAACAGGGAATGTATAGGAAACATGTGCAGAAACCAGAGAGACTTGTGGGAAGTGGGAGCAGGTCCGACCCCTTAAAAGGTGGGGTAACTTCCCAGGAGATGCAAACAGAACGACATCATCCATCCTGTATCAGCTCACGGCCCCCACCCACCCTCCAGAATGACAGTTAATTAAGCTGCAGGAAGCAGGGTCACATGGCGTGACGAAGTCGAGGCTCCTGGTCCCATTCTGGAATGTTCTCAAAATGCCCCCCACCACTCGCTCCCACCCCCGACACACACAAACCCATCAGTAAAATGGCACTCTGAGCTCAGAGGGACTCCGGTTACAGCTCCCGGACGTGGACACCCCCGAGAGCCCCCAATGCGATCCGTCACCACACCCATCCCACGTATGCAGCCCAGCGACTCCCATCAGGCCTTGGGGCCCGACTCCCCCCCCCCAGCAGTTTGAGGTTGCACAGCTCCGTCTGAGGTCTCCTCCTCAATCTGGCGGGCTTCCGCACCAGGAAGAAGCCAGGCGACCGTTTTAGAAGCTGCTCTGTGCAAAACAAGCTCCCATAGAAAGATCCCCGAGTGCAGAGTCTGGGCGGCGATTCAGCGGAGGGGCCCAGACGGGGCCTCGGGCAGAGGGAAGCTCACAGCCTGCATCACAGACGAGATTTCTCCAGACTTAATGTCGAAGATTCCATTTGCAGAGATAGACAGGGGGGGGAAAAGTACTCTGCCTTTCAAAAATGTGAGAAGGAGAGAGACCCACTGGAAGCGGAGGCAGCACCATTACAGGACACACAGCATAGTAACTACACAGAGATGCCAGATTACGTAAAGTACACAGGGAGAAGAGGCAAAAAGGCCACCTTACGAGTTAATACCAAATTAACACGACAGCCACAGTGGAAAGTTCCAGAAAGATACGTACCCATCTACACTATATGGTCAAAAGTACAGTGCTGAGCAAAAGTCTTAGGCAGCCAAAATAAATTGTTAAAATTATGTTTATGTTGGTGTGAAACTACAATGTCTGTCAAAGTGCATCAGCTTAGTCATTTTAAAACAACTCCAAAAAAGTCAATATTCACAGCAACCCTCCAATACACCCATGCACTAGTGTACCCGCTGGGTAATTAATACTTTATCAAATTACTTAGCTAATTAAGTTAAATTTCAATACCAGCTCAATTAATTAACAAATACATGGAATGGCTGGGGAGCCCATGAGGAGAGATTTGAGAACCAAAGTGGTATTCATCAAGCTATCTGACAAAATCAGCAATCGTTTGCAAACAAGATATTCTTAAACTTTGTTAAATTAGTATTTAATTGTATTTATTGTGCTTTATCCTGACGAAATACACACTTTCTCTCCAGATAAATAATATATAAAATACATAAACAAATATTCATTGGCTGCCTAAGACTTTCGCATGTAACTGTATGCGGACATTCCTATTTAGTTAGACGAATTAGCTACACCCAGCGTTCACAGGTATACAATTAAGCATAGTTATGCAATCCAACCAAACAAGTTAGTAAATTTGCATTTGGCACTATCACGGGTCACCATCTTTCCAACAGGTCAGTTCCTTGCATTTCTGCACTGTTAGAACTGTCCGGCTCAACAGCAAATGACGTGACTGTTAGGCTCAAAACATCTGGGGTTCAGCTGCAAAGAACTGGGCCAGACAAGCTCAGAGACAGGGACCTACACCCAACATCAACAACCAAATGAAACAGTAGCATATTCCATCAGCGATGTTCCAACATCTAACAGAAAGCCTTCTCAGATGAGCAGAGGGTATTACAACAACGACTGACCATCCAACTCCATACTGAATGAGATGTTGGCCAAGCTGACCATATGGCGTATTTATGACAATAAATTATGGTGAATTAATGTAAAGGTCTTAGCTACTGTTCCATTATTGAGCGAGGCTTTTTACATTATGAAAAATCATTTTGCCAATTTACTTTTAAAAACATCTAGTAGTATATTTATCCTTTGTCGAGGTCGAGACTCATTCCCAGTCTGTTCCGAGTTGCAGGAGTGTGGTGTCATGTTGAAGACCATAAAAACTTACTGAGGACACCAGAAGTGAAAATCCCACTCGCATATGGGATTAGGTCATTGAAACAATTTATTCAACTATCTGATGCTTTTATCCAAAGTAACTTGCAATTTTATCAATGATATCCCAAGCAAATATCAAAGATCAGGGCTGATCCAGGCATTTTTTTTAATTGATCAGTACTGGTTACTTCAGCCAGATCCATTTAATTTCTCACACTCGGCAAAATCATGTCAGTTGTGCAGATTTTAAGGTTGCGTCACACGCTACAGTAAGCCTGAGGCATATGGCTTAGAACTACCAACTATTGAGATGTTAGCTGTGTGGAAATTCTGTAAGATCGGAAACAAAAGTAGCCCAAGAGCTACCTGCAATGCAATCCTTTCCAGGTAAGGCAGCAAGAGCGTCGTTTAATACAAGAATCTAATTAGGCACTTGCTGAACCATTATAAGGAAGAATACTGTGAATCGGGAGGCTTAGTCACAAGAAGAATGTGACAACGCCTACTATATGTGTACATACTTTTCAATTTTTATTAAAAGATTGGATCTGGGCCACTTTCTACAATCTCGCATTGTTGGGGTTATCTGCATCCTGGATTAACAAATCTTCTGCATCAACCATTCAATATTGGCTTTACGCCTTGCAGAGGGTCGAGATTTGTTTCGGTGTCGTTAAGTGAAGCATTGTTTTTTGAGTTGGTTCCCAGGTGGGGTGCATAAGTTGTCTGATTCTTTTCGGCTTTGGGTAGGGCCGAATGGGGGGGACAGGTGCGGAGGGGGGATGTTTACTGTTCTGCACAGTTAAACATTTTTACTAGTTCCATTCCAGTGACTTTGTTTTTGTTTTTTTTTTTTTAAAAGATTGGATTGGGACTCTGAATAGCCAGGTATAAATATTGGATTGGATCAGGGTGCCAAAAAAGTGATTTGGGACATCCCTAAATTTTCAACGTTCAAGGCTACTTCATGGTCACCAACAGCTGTGTACACATACATCGGGCCGCGATACAACACACAACTACATAACAAAACACAATGAGCAACAGCATTATATAGTGTAACAATATACTAATATAAGGCCATGGGGTATTGAGACCTTGTGTTAGTATATTGTTACACTGTTTAGGGGCAGAGTCTTAAATTTTGATGGTGTCCACTGGGATTTAAATCCACGATTTTTGCAATGCTCTGTTTGTCGAGCTAAAGGGGGTTGGAAGATCGGTGGTGACCCAAGCCAGGGTTCCATGAGACCCCAAAGAGAATCCTGTGCACCCACAGTTCCGTAATCCTGCCCCCGCCACCCTGCCCACTATGGAAGGTGAGCTCATACCCACAGGACAGTAAGGTCAACCCCAGACCGAAGGCAAGCCGGTTAACCCAGGACTGTGTCCTCCCTCTCTCTTCCTCTCTCTCTCAACGAATGTAAACATGCAAATAGGGGGGGGGGGGGCATGTGGCTGGAAATGGGGAAGAGGAACGAGTTCCTGGAAAGCTTTGATCAGGCGCTCCTGTGTCTTCACACCCCAGAACACCATGCCTCATGTCATGTACGGTCCATTATCGATTTGAATAAACCGGACAATAATGTCAGTCACAGGCCATTGAGATTTGCCTAAAACAGCAACGTCCTGACGACCGCCTCGCGGTGAGTTTCGATGACCAAACAGGTAATCCGTCTCTGCTTGTTTGTGTAATTCAGTGGCGCGCACTGGTGGTCGGTTGTGTAACGGCAGATTGATGTGTGGCTGCATTCTTTTCCCTTAGGGGGCTGTAATCGAGTACAAAATCACACAAACTCCCGTTATAAGACCATAAACACTCCATTATGAGTCGCGGGGTGCGCGGAGGGGGCTGCACAGTGAACAGGCCGGAGCGGACACAAACGGCTCAGTGTGGCGGAGATTTGCATACGGGGGGGGAGGAGAGACGCCAGTTTCTGGCCGCGTCCGCACCCTGCGCGGCTTGCGGGCAAAACCAGCGACGCTTCAGCTCTGCCACACGTGTTCATGCGCATCCTGAAGACCAGACGCCGAGCGCACTAAATCTCATTTCCGTGGTGTTCCCCGTGCACCATCCCTCCCACAGAGAGCTATTTTGTAGATATTTCTAGAACTTACACATCCAGAATGTGAAGTGTCTCCCATTCGAGGATTCGGACTGATGCTGTAACATGGCTGTTCTTGCGTCTTTCATGTGGTTTGTGAGTCTGGTAAAATCTGCACTGTTATTCGCTGCGGGAAGGACAGAGGCTGCTCCTTCGATTTGGATTAAGCCCAGACAGCTGCCGGATTTGTGGGCCCCCAGGGTGCTGGGACACACGGACACACTTGCCTGTGAGCGCCCCCTTCCTGGGGGGGGGGGGATGGGCTCCTGCCATCATTTCAGCCTTTGTTTAACACATCCCACACCGGGGGCTGGAGCGTCTGATTTATCCATCTTTTCTGACCCCACCCCCCCACAGGGCCCCCAGCTGACTGACCTCACTGGCCTGTTCGTGTTCTAATCGACACCCATGCCACACTGACCGTTTATACCCCAAACCGTTTACTATGGCTACCTCATATCGCTGCACAGGCAGGTCTGTTCACGGTGGCATTTTCACCTCCCAGAAGCCCTCAGCGGCGCCGCCTATCAGTCAGACTGCACCGGGGTCAGCCTCGAAGTGAAACGGAGGCGACACGGCCAGCACAATGACCCGGTCCCGGGTAAGGCATTCCCGCCCTGCAGTCTGTTTGCACATGGACTCGAGGTATGGAGCAGACGGCATTCCCAATGGAGGCTTCCCTCCTTTATTACCCCAGACGGTTGCCTGCGTGTTGGGGATCTCTTTTCCAGGACTGCATGTGGCGAGGAGCAGAGGAGCATGGAAAATGGAAAAGACCGGAAGAAAGCAGACACACAGATAGACAGAGACACACACACACACACACACACACACACACACACACACACAGCTACAGACTGCCAATGCCCAGGGTCACAGGGCCATGGGAGCGAATTTCCTGGGAAAGCCGAGTTGCATGGAACAGAGAGGGGGGGGGCGCAATTTATCACTGCAGAAGAACTCGTGGAATTTCCTCTTCCGACATTCCCCACGGGGGAGTGGGTGGGGATGTGGGCGTGGTCAGGGCAAAAGGGCAGGGCCCTGTTTGCCACATAGCACCAGAGGTGGAGATTACGGGGGGGGG
>JAODJW010000118.1:448931-490680 GCA_026777045.1 Hyperopisus bebe | reverse complement strand
CCCCCACCTCACTCCCCCCCAGAGACCCACCTGCTCTGGGAAGGTATACTGGGAGTCTCCTCTCTCATTTCTTGGCTTATTTTTGGAATGGGAGCAGTTCCGTGATCCAGATTTGTCTGACACCCACCCCCATCTCGGGTCCTCATCTCCACCCACCTCACTCCGCAACAACCCCATCTGATCCAAGAAGTGGTCGTTTCAGGCCAAACACCAGAGCCAAGCCAAAGATTCTCTCCAATGCTACAGAGGCTCAATTCTGGACCGGCTAGATCTCCATGAAGCCAAAAGGATTTGGGTAAACAAGTAAGAAGTGTGGACGAAGGAACGTGCGGTCACCATTACTGTAGACTATTTAGACGAAAGCGATTATTTTGGGGCGAAAAATCCAGGGGCACCCTCATTACTGTTGCTGGCTATTATCAGACATGTTTATGCAAAGCTAGTGCTCCAAGAGAAACTTTCCATGAGGGGGAGGGATGTAAACTATTGCCCAGTCGTCGCGCCGCACAGCAAACGTGTCCAGGTGTCCCCCAGCTGTGAGGGGGTGGGCCAGTTATACTATTAGCTAGAACTGGCTGGTAAGGGGATCTGACAGCCAGCTGAGATATTCAGCCCTGTCAGGCTTTGCTGGTGTTCAGGGGTCTCAGTGTGTAAAGACGGCCATGGCTTGGGGGGGGGGAGGGGGTCGCGACAGGAAAATGCCAGGGGACCAGGGTGGGGCACTGAAGGACAGTCCAGGACCGCCGCAAATCCAAAACCAGCGAGCCGAAGTGGGTGGCAAGACAGAGATGATTATACAGGTGACTGCATCCACCCTCAGCCCGGCGACTGGTTGGAGACGCGTCTGCGAAACTAGCACCCCACCACCCCCACAAAGACGAGAAAAAAAGAACAAAAACAAAAAAAAAAAACACGCGGGCAGAGAGGCTGCAGGGGTGCAAAATTGGAAGTGACAGTAGCGCTTCTCCTTCCCGCCATTTGAAACCTTGAGCTCGGCCTCCCTCATTCAAACTCTGCTGTGTCTCCGCCCACAGGATCTGACATCAGCATTTTCATGCGTCCCTCTGCCTCTATGACTCCTGCACGCACACACACACACACACACGCGCTCAGACACCACTCGCAGGCTAGTGACATCACACCTCGCATGACCCCTCTCACGCTGCAGTACTTTACATCAACCCCCACCCCAACTCAAATGCACGGGCCCAACGGAGCCGTCCCCTTCACGGCGCAACACACTGACGTCCACGCCCCCCCCACGGCAGGACGACGGCGCTTTCCAGAGAGGGTGGGGCCGCTCTGAGGTGCCTGCATTGGCACGTGACGCCGCAGCCACGCCACCCTCCTGGGGACACAGCTCGAGGAGTCTGGCTCACACTGCTGCCTGATAAACACAAACGATGGCTGGCAGGAGGGGGTGGAACAGAGATGAGAGACTCCCTCAGACACATCGGTTCACTGAAGAGAAACTCAATCATGCACTCATCCTTCATGAAGAAAATGCAAACTTGAGACTGGACTCAGAGGCGCATCTCAGAGGCCGACCAGGATTACCCTAAAGCACCAGGAAACGCCTATGAGGAGAACGTGCTAGCTCTTTCACAGCTGCGTGTCAAACTTAAAGAGAGCCTATCTGCAAGCATGGGGGGGGGGGGGGGGGGGTGAGACGAGAAGGCCCAATTTAACAGAAGACCACACACGACATCCCAGAACTCAGTCACACGTGTCCGCGTAACGCACCGTGAAGTTTCAACAAACACAGCGCCCGCCAACCACAAACCGCTTCTACAGACCATAATATCAGCAGAGCGCCTGTAGACTTCCACGCCCTAGGCCAGAATGCATATTTTTAGACTGTAGTAAAGTTTATATGACATGAAAAAAAAACATTACAGAAACTACAATTTAAATTTCAATAAACACAAATTCTTGTAGAATTTATGTGGAATTAAGTCAAGCAAAATTTCAAATTAGTTTTCAACTAACTGACTACGAATTCCCTCGGGCAATAACAGCCCCACAGTGGGTCTGAGAGGTGACCAGGAACACTGGGCATCACGGGAACGTCCCAGTCAAACTCGCAGCTTGGACTACTCACTTCCTTCCCGACTGTCTCTGCCCACAGCGGCCAGAAACCCCTCGACCCAAGCCAGATCACGCTCCCAAGAGTGTTACGCAAATGGCGCACAGACCTCAGCTTTCGTTTGAATGCTGTTTGGTGATGGCCACAGTGGTGAATCAGGCCCAACTAGTGTCACACACACTGCAACCAGCAACTTACACCTAAATAGCAACCACCCACCCCTCCCCGCCTCCCCCACTACATCTTGACCAATTCGCTCTACAGTCACAGGACAGACATGATTCATAGACAGAAGAGTAACAAGAGACAGACTGTTATCTGGCCAGGCTTCACCTCTGTATTGCTTTCCTTCCGGAATGTTCCATTTGATAGCCCATTAGAAACCTGAATGCTTTATATGACCGAGGGGAATAGGACCACACACAGGAATACAAGTCAGCTTGTTACCCCAAGGGGGACGTAATGATTAGTATACTTTGGGTTTGGGAGGGGGGTAGGGTCTTCTACAGGTGGTACAAGCAAACGCAAGTATACAGACCTTCTCCCCTGTAACCAAATACTCACACGTAAGCACCTATTCATAGCAATTCCAGGTAACTGTATCATCACCCAATACATGATGAGCATTTGTGGATCACAGTCCTATTTATCGCAAAACATAGAGCGTCCAACTACGCCTTAACTGTATGGACAGGATACTGCTGCCGACCATATACGGAAGTAAATAAAAACAAAGGTGTAGCAATGAACGAAGATGAAGTAACCACACCTTTTATGGCATCTGAAACAACCGTTTACCTCCCCCAGATCTAGCAGAAGTTTCCAAACATAGCAGAGGCCTACTGACCAATTTAGACTTTCCGAGCAGGGAAATGGCGAAATGACCTCTCTCTCCTACCACATCCGTCATCACTGGAAAACATTAAGACGCGCATAAGCATCACTCACAGCAGGACAAAGGAGCACGATCTGCAACCTTACCCGGGAGGGGAAGGTACGATCGCCCGGCCTCAGAGGCGCAAGCACTGCGTCTCCCGCCGTAAATAACACTGAGGGTACATGATGACGGGTTATTGAGGAGAAAACGACACCGTTTTTAAGGCGCGTAAGAGGAAACACGTAGTGAACACCTTCGTCATGTCTAACGTTAATCTCGTGCAGTAGCGGCGATCTGTTCACAGCCCACACTGTAAACGCGATCTAAAACACGGAAATAGAGGGGGGGTTAAAACTGCATCTATCGCCTGGCGGGCCTGGGCTCTCAGCCCGCGTCCAGCCCCAAGATCCTGCGGCGGGGATCGGGCACCGACTGCGGCTTTAGGCACGTCGGTACGCCTTTAAGATCCGAAAAATTAAACTTTTCCCCTAGAGAAAAGGGAGAAACTCCCACGCCCCTTGCAATCTGCCCTATCTTATTGTTGTATGCGCAAGCGTAATGTATATATTCATAAAAACACGTTTTTAAGACGTTCGAATTTCAGGGTGGAGATGCAGGCTGCCCATGCGGGTTTCCCCGCTGCGACTCCGGGACACACTGGTTGCGTGATCTGGCCCAAAAAGGGGTCCTAGGATCCGGTGCACAGAAACCCAAAGGAGGCCGCCTTGTTCACCAAAACGGCACAAGCCACGGGCCCGGCTGGGGGCGGGGGGGAGCCCGGCTGCCGATCAGCCGATCAGCGCTAACGGTGGTCATTATAAAGCCAGTTTCCACGCCGCCGCCAGAAATTAGCTAGTTCCTGGATCGGAAGCTTGATGCAAATCTAGATATATTTCAAATGCGCCTTTTAGCATGCCCGCTGTGCTGCTAACGTAGCTACAAGCGATCGGGTGTGCGGGAGAGCAACAGAATAGCTCATGAATTTCAAAGAAAAACATGTTAAACAAAAAAAAGAAGAGGTTCCCCTTACCTTATCCAGACAATTCACTTTTTCCGTCGGGTACACGACTCGGTTACATCTGCTACACAGCGGGTTCATTTTCCTGGAGTGTTATGGTAATCCACTAGATTAAAACATACGATTTTATATGTTATATCAGAAGACCCCCCCCAAAAAAAAGATCAGAACGGTGAATTTTGTACAAGGCAGGTAGACAGACTCGGATCGCACAGCTGACTGTCAGTAAAGGCGTCCGGGGCGTGCAGCGCGTTCACGACGTCGGGGTGCTGAGGAGGGGCGGTACTGCGGAGCTTCCAGACCGTCGGGGTTTTTTATTGATATAACGTTACAGCGGCCCTTTTTAACAGCATTTCAGGACCTCCCCCCCTTGTAAAGAAGGAAAACAACTTTATTTGTCGGATGCATCTATTGCCTTTGGTTTTTCGCGGCGCGGTTTGGCTTATATTTTCATAGTCTGTGACCTGGCAGCATCGGAGATGGGAGCGAGCGGTGCGCGGGCACGTCGCCGTCGGTTAAAATAACGTTAGTGCTTGGGACCCTTTACGCGGCTGTCTTTTGACTTCTGGCACGGCCCCGAAAACATAAATCTATTTTGAATAAAAACGGATTTTAAAACTAGAAGGAGTGTATGACTTCCTGGACCCAGCCAGGATCATCAGTGAACACTGAAGTGTTCTAAATATGCATCAAAACCGCTGAATAATGAGCAAAGTAACATCAGAAGAACGCCCATAAATGATCTTTTTGTATATCAGATAAACATACATTTCCGCTTTAGTTCCATTTTTACGTTTTTGGGGACCTCTTGTGTTCTAGATGGGAACAATTTCCCTTTCCTGTTCAGAAGGATGACGAAGTATTACACTAGTAATAAACATGATATAAGATAACATTTTAAATAACTAGTTTTGACTCAGTGTAGAACCGAATACGTATTGTCATCCAGCTGTTGGTGAAAAGCAATCAAGTCGAACATCCGATTTTATGATACGTATCATAATCAACATGACAATTGACAGAAATTACATTTTCCAAAGAGCCATTTAAAATACTTATACATGCCAAAAACAACATTAGCGAGTGTAGATATGGGTCTTGCTGCACTTAAAAGCTTCAAGAGATTTCGCAATTTGAAGAACGTGAATTTTTCTTATTTTATTAAACGTCAGCGAATCAGCACTGGCATCTCTTCCAGGTTGTACCCCTGATTTGTACTAAATGCTGCTTGGGACAGATTCAAGCTCCCCTACCTCAGACCTGCTCAGGATAAATGGTTGGAATTTGCATAAACATATTTACAAATATCATAAAGGGAATCATCTCCCGAGTTTTCCTACCATAACAAATGTCAAGGACATAATTACCAGATTACACCTGACCAGGATAAATAAACAGTTACCAGGTGGATTAACGGATACTTTACTCAAAGTAATCGGAGAACACGTCGCCATCGGGTTGGAAACAATTATTAGCTAAAAATGAATTTTTTGGAAGCAAATAAAAAGTTACCCTTTGAAGCACATAACGTTCAATAAAGTAAATTGTAAATTGATACCAGTTTATTTCTAGAATGCTTTTGTTTTAACATTTGTTTTGGTACTTTATCTGCGTTAAAGGTACGAACCATTCATTTAATGATCCATGTTGTGGTTTAAAATGTGCTTTCAAAAGCATAAAATGTCCAAATCTCTCCCAACGTTCAAAACGCTTTAAAACAAAGAGGAAATGAACGATGTCAACGACAGAACGGGATACGATTGGTCTTTCCGAAAGGGGTCGCTGTTACCAATATAAAATAAGATTATTTATTTATTTTTTTTTGGAAAAGTAAGGTGTGTTAAACGAAGTGTAGAAAGGATTGAACTTTGTTGAACTTCCAGGGGGTGAGGGGCGTGTTAGCGTCCTCTGAGCTGGGTGTGGTTAAGGACATGGAGAATGGAACTATTGCATACACGAATTGAAGTAGGAGCACCTGAAATACCTGGTAGGAAGAAAGCGTTGTGGCTGGTGGTCGGTGCCACTCCAGCAGAGTGAGATTTACTGAGACCACGAACGACTTTATGACTAATTAAACTTTTGTGATGTTTCTTTTTGTGGTGGATTTTCTGAATTAGATTAGATATGCCTAAAATAGACATTTGATGGGTCTAGGTTGTTGTAAACCTAGGATCACTAAAATCACACGCTGAATAAAAACAAGCTAAGCTGACATGAATGTTTTTGACATTATATTTATTATTGAAAAAGTTTGAGAACCACATCAGAGTAAATGTACTTGGGGGTTGTACCAGTGCAGTGGAAGTCAGCCTAGAAATTGCTCCAGTGATGAAGACGGAGGCTTATTGTCGTTTTAAATTGGACACGTGGTATCCAGCGTGCTATATAATACAAATTTGTTACTGTGTGAAAATCGTAGTTCTTTCCTTAATCCATATTAGCCGGTACCTAGAGATCAGTTATTCTTCCTTTGTCCAGCAGGGGGCGATCTGACATAGTGTGACAATTTTTTTTTACAGGTACTCTAGCCCAATGATTGAGTTAGTGGATCATTCCAGAAAACGAATATTTAGTCACCTAGCTAACAAACCATGACCCGAGGTCCTTATTTAAAATAATAATAATAATAAAAATTTAAAAATCGGGACAAATTTCTTTTCCTGACACTTCACTGGGGCTTTCCCATTTTAAAGCTTAATGTGAAAAAAATGCAGGGAAACCACCTAAGATTTATTAATACATATAGCACCATAAAGCTACACCAGCTGTCCTTAAAGCCATTTCTGTTTAGATTATTGTTGGACATAGCTGTGGCTTTGGGTTTACTGGATTTAGCAGAGCTTATTTTGAAGTTTGGAGACCTAGCTGCTGTTTAGTGGAAGCTGCTGGCATCTGTGTAATCATGACTGCTTCGAGGGCAGGCCACTGGGACAGCTCTTCAAGGACAGAGCTGCAGGGGGACCAGCATTATTTTATTGTGCTAATGTTCTTATGATGTTTTGACATAAATTGCACCGATTAGCCCAGAAGACCAGTGTGGATTGACCTGATTAGCAAAGAATGGACGTCGCCTTTCTGGAGACATGGAAATTACAGGATGTGGCCAATGATGTGATCTTCCCACACCTGTTGTTGGATATGCTGCTGATAGCATGTGAGATAGTCCATCCGTGAGTTCCCATAACGCACAGGGCGGAAGCCCATACCCAAGGCTTTGTCACTTTTGTATCCATTGGTATCTCTTCTGAAAACAAGCAGAAAAACAGCAGTACATGTATCCATGCTCACCTATGCTCGAAAACCACCAATGTACTGCTGTGTTGAAACACCTACACTAGTGGCCAAAATTGTGGACACACTTCCAAATTTTAGAGATTGCAGAATTCTATTCAACTGTTGCTCCTGTCACTTATTTAATCATCCAATAAATTATAGTAACATTCTTTGATTCTTTATAAACATTACTGCCGATATTCGTGTAGTAGTTTTCAAAGCATAATGCCAAAAATGCTTCCACTGGCCACTAGTGTAAGGCAATGTTTCCTAACCCAGTCTGCAGGGAATAGCAAGCAATCCACAGCTCCCAGCCAATCAAACAGCAAATACCTGCTACAGGTACGTTGGGAGCAAAAATGTGGACTGTCTGGGGTCCCCAAGGACTGGATTGGGAAACACCGACCTAATGAAAATGTATGAACTTTAATTTATTCATAGTGATTTTCCATGTAATAATTTGATTAATAATCTGTACAGTGTAAGGCATTACGACAGTTAATCGTGGAGCTTGATTCCCCCTGGGGGGTCCATGCAGTCTGTAGATAGAATGGGTGTCTTTAAATTGTCCATAGTGTTTAAGTGTCCACCCTGTACTGGACCAGCATTTCATCCAGGGCATGCCCTGACTTTCCTGGGATGAGCTCCAGACTCACCATGACCTCGTACTGGACGAGCAGCTATGGAAAATGGACAGCTGCTCGGATTGTTAACTTCATGGGAAGTTTGATCAAACCGTGCCTTGTATCGTATTCTGCTTCAGGGATTTCCATTTATGTTTCATAGCAAAAATAACATGCAGGCAAGCATCAGTGACAAAAATTGTATATATTTTACAAAATATCAAACTCGATGTGATTTTTATATGCAATCGATAAACAGCAAGACAATATAAAACAGATTTTCCTTCAAAAAAAAAATAAAATAAAAATGTACTGCTAAGATTGGCTGTACATTATTTGCATTAGTGATGGGTTAGACTCACCCATCTGTGTATTTTGTCTTGAACTTTTAGGAGTGAACAGTGAGCAAATGTGACTGCCAAATGTGTAAGAGCTTGCCCCCAGCAATTTTTAAATCCTTATTTTATTATTTACTTTTTCAATCCTCAGGGAGGATTTAAGAATGGATATGACCAGAGAAACCAAACGAGTTTAAGAGTTTGTGTTTTGTGCCTGCTAATCCTTTCTTCATTTGGTCTTCGGTGCCTGCCTCTCCATTGGTCCTCTGCCTTGTTCGTTTGTACGTGCTCTCAGAAAAATCCCACCTCCAGTGTCTTCCACACATGCACCCAATGCTGTACTCCTGCCTCAATACTGCTCTGCCTCAATGAAGCCCTCCTTCTCGTGGCCTCCAACGTCCACCTCGGTGTAGGCAGAGCGGCCGTTCTGGTTCCGGAACTTCATGGAGGGCCAGTATTTGCTGCGTCGCTGTGGAAACGGCAGAGATCACAAGACATCAGGCGGGATTTGGCAGGGATGAGGGTGGTAAAGGTGAATAAGCTGATGTAGGAAATCAGAGTGGGGGGGGGGCAGATGGAGAATCTGGGCCACTGAGAGTCAAGTTATCTGCATATTTGAACCTTCTCAGCTGCTCACTCATCAAAACAGTCATGAAAACATACCGCTTATCAGACAAGACGGAAATGAACAGCTACAAAAAATGCTTTGTAATACATTTTTTCCTTCATATCATTCAGCTCCATGTACTATGCCGAGTGACATTTTATAATACATTTTATTAAATCATGAAGAAGAAAAAAATCAAAACAGTCCCGTTACTTCTCCAAGCACTAAATACACACCCACAACCACTCTGATGCTCTTTCTTGCCAGCATCAGTTTTGGTTGTTCATTGAGCCAAATATTACCTGAACAGCTTTCCTACTTTTAAAGCCTTCCACCCTGCATGCACTTTCCTTTGACCCGTACATTTTTCTCCATGATTTGCTGGCATTAGTCATTATGTCAATACTCATTATGTTGAGGTTGGACGCCTTCACTGGCAGAAAATTCAGGCAACTGACAAAATGTAAACAGACTTACAGTACATTGGATGACCCTTGGAGATGGTCCTAGCATGAGTTTGGTAGCTTTAAAGGTAAAATTGCCTTAGTTTTTAATTTGTCGTCATATTTAAAAATGGCAAATGAAGCTAAAAGCTCTCCTGAAACATAATGTTCCGCATGTCACCGGGACTGAAGCAGCGTAGAGCAGCAAAATGCCACACTGACCGGTAAGAGGTAGAGAGGGGGGCTGGCAGCCGGGTGTGAGTTGATGTAGAGTACCAGCACCGCAAAGGCCAGCAGCAGTACCACGGCTGACACCACCCCGGCGATTACGCCCGTGTGCACCGGCGCCCCCTGCTGTTCTGGAGGTCCTGTTTTCTGACCTGCAAGTGAGGGAGCCGTAAATGAGCGAAGTGCGACTTGACGGCGAACGGCAGTGAACTCTGGTACGGTTCAGCGATTTAATGAACATCACCGTTTACGTGAATAGGAGGGATGTTACAGAAGTCAGCTTCTGTCTGAGAAATCCCCTGACAGGCATGGTAAATGGATTATGGAGAAAAAAAGAGACTGACCACAGGGAAATTAAAGGGTAATTTAAACAGCCCCCCTGACTTCTTACCCACCATCACAAAAGGCAGCAGGTGCATGAACACTAATCGTGGCAACAGCTATAAGAATGAGACACGTCAGACTAATTCAATTTGAATATAATGCTCCTTCTGTCACTAATTAAAAGACTTCATCTGCTTTGCACCATGTGTCCTCCTTTTGCATTAAACACCTTCTGTTGGACACCCGTTACTCTAACATCATGACTGTCCTACAACCGCTCTATTGCGCTAAAAATCACCGTTTGTTTTTTCCCCCAGATTGTTTGACCAGACTCATCATATGAAAGATTATCAGACAATAGACAGCACTCCACTGCAGGGCCAGATCTACCTTTTCAGAGGCTCTAGCCAAAGCTTTACTTAGGAGGCCTACCTACCAAGAAAACGGATGAGCATTTCACTGAAGCTCAAGGAAGCTGCTTTTCTGTCTAAACCTAGAGCCAGCCCTTCTCTATTGGCTGATTGAGTTAACACACTTGGAGTTTGAACATGATCGACACAGTACAAATATAGCAATTTACAGGAATTACAATGTACAGATCAAAACAGCATGGAAATTTAAATAAAGATGTAGCTTTAGCATCCATAATGATCCCATTAAGAACTAGATATCGCTGGACACTTCTTGACGAAAAGTCAAACACCCTGCGTCTTATTTACATTTATCTGATGCTTTTATCTAAAGAGACTTAACAGTATTTATGTGCACATCAAATAATTCAGGCCCCACATCCTTTTGTGGAGCTAGAGAATCATTATCAGTCCTTCCAGTCCCAGAACTGTAAGCCTGACGGTAATATTATTGTTCAACCTCTTAAATATCCTTGGGTAAGGCAGCCTGTCAAATGACGTTGGCATAGTGAATTTGTTTGTCGGTGGTGCTGCAGAAACGGGGAGGGGATGGGCTGCAGACAGGAGAGCAGACAAATACAAACAGGGAAAATGAAAAATAAGAACTGGCACTGATGACGATGACTACCAGCATGCAGGAGACTGGGGATGTTTCTGGGTCAGTAAACTTGGCGGTGAGAGAGAATCAACGGAATACACTTGGTCACCCGATTTAATCTGTAAAAAATGTACTCGCTAAATGTACTCGCTAACCATCTGCATGAACAGAGCACCGACACAAAGCAGAGTTTGGCGGCTTTAAGACACAACGAAATCTATAAATCACTGGGCACGTTTACGCCACACAACCATCACAATCCTACATCTTATCCGTTTATGTAATCATTAAATTATTTGTTCCTGCCTTGTGCATTATGCATTATTCCAAACAACTCCACTCCAGGAACTCCATCTAGGAAAAAAGAAAAACAAATGTACTGCCATTCACATCCAAATGCTAAAAGTCCATTTCAGTTCGCTGAAAGTCGTCTATTAAACGTGTTTAAACAAAGTATTCATCTGAGTCCCATTCCTGATATAGTTGGACAAAATCAACTGCTGAAAGAAGCGTATGCTCCAACAGCTGTCCGTGGCCTATGACGGCTGTGCAGTGTGCAATTACGCGAGAAGGGAGAGTTTATGAAATACGGTGTCCATTTGTCTTATTACATAACCTGTATTTACAATTATTTATGTTGCATTCTTTTTTTAAACTATCAAAAATTACTGCATTAATATTTCATTTGGGGTTTCTTCTTTTTAGGACAAAGGCAAGAGCTACAGAATTGGACTGTATATAAAAAAAGCTCTCAAACACACCCTGAGATGACTCATACAGTCTCTCTGTCTTGTTCTCCTTAACAGTATCCTTGCACGTCTGCTATAGATTTAAGATTAATTTGTGATTGTCATCCATCTCCCTGAATAGGGTCTGCAACAATTGGATGGATAGTAAATAGCTTCATCCATCACAATTGAGCTCATAGACATTAACATGCTGGCAGAGGAGAAATGTTCATGTTAAATGGATATATAAAGCTTTCATTGTAATTCTCCATTCTGTGCATATGACAGAACGCTATACTGTTTGACTGATTCAATCACAAGCAGCATATTACATAGGGGCAACAGAAAACTTGGTTTCATATACCCCTGAACATTATGCACAGATTATGGAGGAATTGGCAGAGTTCTTGCAACATAAATAAATTTTTAGCAGTCTTTGTCAGAGAAGGTTATGCTGTTAGAGAATATATTTCTTTCACTAAGTAGCAGAATTTGACATGTTGCTATTAGTAGGGATTAAATGAGATGTGATTTTTTAAACATGGAAGGGTGAACAGCTGTCTTCCATTTCAAACACCACTCCAGGTGAGAGGACTTCAATCGGAAAACCGGGAACCGACGACAATAAGAACTGGGATCCTCTTTGACTTGGGAGATCTTGAAATGTCTTACCGCAGACACATTCACACACACACACACACACACACACACACACACACACACACACACACACGGACATGTCGGGTAAACATAACCTTATGGGGACCGCTCATTCATTTCTATGGGAAAAATGCTAACGCTAACTATGACAACCTTAACCCCTACTCAGCCCTAACCATAACCATAAGTAACCAAACAAAATACAAGAGTTTTTGCATTTTTAGTTTTTTCATAGCAGTCACCAATTTTTATAAAATAGAGTTTTCCCTTATGGGGACCAGGAAGCCGGTCCCCTTAAGGGAAAAAAAACAGATATTTATCACATTATGGGGACATTGTGTCCCCATAAGGATAGGTATACCCGCTCGCACACACACAGGTTTGTAATTATATCTTTGCGGGGACTCTCCATTCATTTCTATATGGAAAACTCTAATCCCAACATGACAACATTAACCCCTACCCTTAGTTTTTTGATTGCATTCACAGATTTTTGTGGGGACCTGAAAAATGGTCCTCATAATGTCAAAACAATGTGATATAAACATAATACACACACACACACACACACACACACACACATATCGCACATGACTAGAATCTAAATAGCTTGAATCTACTCAAACTCACACCCATGCTAGTCATTAAACTGGGAAATGTGTTTTAATTTGTGTTTATATTCTTGGGGAGACGCCTAATTAAAGCATTAGACCACAGTGGGAGCTTGTTTCAGTTGATGATCAAACTCACCATTGCCACTGTAACGAATGAGGTGTTTAGTATCATCTGTGAATGAAAATAAAACAGGTTATTTATGCATGGATGCTCAATGTACTTTAGAAAGCAATTAATTTAAAACAATTTAAGCATGCTTTATATACATATTTGAACAATTCTATCTACTTACGTAACTGTGTTTTACAGATTATCAGTAGTTACATGAAATAAAATAAGTCTATCAAGGACCCTTAGGTACTCGAATACCAAAAAGCCATAAATCTGAACGAATTCAATTTTTATGGCACCCTGTAAATTATTACATTAGTTCTGAAAGATTCCTTTACTGGGGACTGCTATGTGCCCAACTTCAAAGATTTCTCCCTTAAAAAGATGCATTTTTAAAAACCTCATGTGTTTTTAGTGATCCTCAGTAATTATGCATGCACAGAATTTCCTGGGGCCCTAATACGATGACAGAAGCTAGTTTTCACAGTTTGCCTGCATAACTGCAAGCAGGAAAGAAGACATTTTACAGGAGGAACAACAGTGATGTTGCAAAGGCGCTTCACCTGCACTTTAATTTGATGAACATACTGCATAATGGTGGCAGTAGTGCCACTGGATAAAAATGGGCGGGACTAGCTTCAGACGGGCAGACCCACCTTCTGTCACAGGGCCCTCAGGAAAGGCCCCGTGAGTGGGCGTGGCCCCGGGACCCGAGGGGCTAAAGCCTTCTGGTAAATCATCCTCCCCATCCATGTTGTAGTCCTGGCAGGTGAGGTCTTCAGCCTGCTGAGGAGCACCAAAGATGTTACCCCTGAGAGCATCTGTGGTGGCCCTAAATGAGACACCTTGGCTTCCTACCTCGTTCGAACAGGCATGGTCCAGCCACTCTTGTCTGTGTCGGTCTATTCCATCTGAGCACCTAAGAAAAACACGCGCGCATGAATGTGAATTTGGCCCCGCCCCCTCTTCTGCAAGATTCCAGCTCCCTGCATGCATGAGCGCTGACCCGCCTAGTGATGTCATCAGACTGCTGCCTACATGTGCGGTGGATATTCAACACACTAAGATCCCAGAAGGTCACGCTTTCTGTTGATAAACTTGCCTTCCCTTCACCACCGAGGTTTTGCACGCATCTTGAATTCACGGTCCTTCACGTCCTGGTAAGTTTACACAGCATTGGTTATATGTGGATGAGCTCATTGATTTTAGGCAGGTCCATTGAGATGGTAACAATACCCCTTGGAATCAAGTCAGGCATTAGATTGATTCCCCCAAGATAAAGACCCTGGGGTTTCTGTAAAGTGGACTCACCCCTGCTTTGCTGGGAAGTGGCGTAATTGCATTTGTTCAAAGCAGGTTTGATTGCCGGTCAGAGTAGACCGGTTGCATCAACTAAACCCTGTCACTGTGTGCAGTTACACTGTCTATTTTACGTCTCCGCCACGACCGAAAAAACCATATGAGCAACACCAGAAGGGTCTTGGAAGTGCTCCAGACCATTGTCGACATCCCTCGTATTCCTGGCTTTCCTTATGACAGGAACCATCTCAAGGACAAATCAATGCATCTTTATGGCACTTTTATGTAGCAAGGAATTATAGCCTAGATGATGATTCATTAGGGGCGAATTCCGTCCAGAATAAAAAGTCACATTAACCAGCGATTTTACGAGGACAATGTCCTGCCTTGGTTCTAGCCTTCTGAAAGATTTCAGCCTCATCAAGTGCCATTTCTCTTCTGATTTGTTTTGGTGGCCCACGGAGAGCATCTCTGGTTCATTCTGGATTCTAATCACCAGTTTCCCATGAAATTCTTTGCTGAGTGGGATCCATTTGAAACTGCCAGCTACTGGCAGTCGTCCACACGCCAGGAAACAGAACATGAAAATGCAGTTCATTTGTGTTGCTTACAAAAACAGAATTATGTATCATTTTGCACAGATACCAACCACTGTAAACAGGAGATAATTAAATGCATTTCTCCTTTAAGAAGACCCAAACAGATTAAACAGTTTAAGTGTACCAGGATATTTTAACTGGGGCAAGAAACACTTCTGCTGCATGGATTCATAGGCGAGAAGCAAGTATTTTTTGCTTGACTATGCAAGTTGGCACAGGTTTGGAACTAGTTGGAGACCAGCTCATAATCAAAGAAAGCCTACGAAGTCTGAGCTTTTTATTGGAACATAAATACTTTACAACACTGTACTTGAGTCTCTGATTTCCCATTTGTAAACAGACTACTTTTGTTCATAAACAAAACAGTTGCTAAAAACGATTTTAAAAGCCAATCAAGGCAGTTCTATCAAGTCCAAATGCTGGTATTTTTAACTGAAGGTCAGAGTGTTCCTGGTCAGATAGTCACAGCAAACTGCTGTCCTCAAGTAAGACTTTCTGGACCATTTATTTCGAAGGTGACTGGGTTCCTGAAATAATGCTGAATTATATCTGAATTACTCATTGCGGAGAGAACAGGCTATTCCACTGTGCGTAAGAGAGCTTAAAAAAAATATTAGACAAATGTGGAAGGACGGTTCTGTCCATGCCGATTCAAATCTTTCCATGGTGATGAGAAGGAACTGTGTCCTAACATGCCATGGTGAGATCTATGGTGCAGGAAGTATCCTTCTCCGATGACAAGATCGACCTTTTCACTGAGCAGGAAAATGCACGGCTTCCAAATTTCATTTTCCAAACTTCAGAAACAATGAAAGCGTTACTTATCATATTCAGACGCAGGTTTCTCAAATTCTCCCACAAAGCCCATCGGTGTCAGATAACGCGATACGTAAGACAAGAGAACATCCCCTGTTATTGCCAGGCACACCCCTCTACCGACCTCTGCAGAACGTTGCACCAGCTGCAGCCGGACGTCAAGTTTGAAGTGATGCAGAGCTCACAGGTCTCGTGTTGGAGGCAAGCTAAGGGAGAAAAAAAAAAAAAAAGCTGACACTGTCTGAACAGCTGATTGGCTGCTAGCCCTGACTTGACAGAATGCTGCAAACTCAGTGGTGGAGATGTCTGAGTGTTGACTGGCCAACAATTATAGAGACTATACTCACTGGGCAGTGGGGTGAACTCAAAGGCCGTGTGATTGGCTATCTTCGTGGTGTCAACCTCCACTCGGTGATACTCGTATATTGTCCTGCGATGGACACCTGTTGGAGGCGAGGAGGATGAACTGACAGCGCACTGCTGCACCCACCACAAGACAAACCACCTCAGGGACGAGAACCTGAGTGCAGCCATGTGGCGGGTGATACCTCAGCACCACACTAGTCCGACTGGACCAGTGTGAGTTTTTTTTTTTCCCCGGTGGCTGGAGTGCCAATCCTGCCACCAACCTCTAAATTCTCCTGTAAGTTGGAGGACCTCCATACAGAGCTGGATGTAGAGAAACATCATACCCAGGACCAAGCCATTGCAGGTTAAGGGCCTTGCTCAAGAACCCAACAGAGTAGAATCACTCCTGGCATTTACAGGATTCAAACCAGCAACCTTCTGGTTGCTGGCACCGATCCCTAGCCTCAGAGTCACCACTCTGCCTGCACCTGTTGACCATCCAAAAATTTGGTGCAATTCTTATCCTCTATACTTATTTTAGCGTTTGTCATGCTGACTGTTTAGTATAAAAGTATAGTATAGTACAAAATTTTTGGTCACGTAAAAGTAATCACCAATTAACAAAAACACAAGTTAGTGTGGTTGGGAGGACGCCCCCTTATGACTGACCTGGGGTCTGTTGAGAGGGAAGGAGAGCCATGAATGCATCTGACAGGCCAACTTTCACAGGGTGTAGAGTGGAACTGATCACCTCCACCGGTAATGGAACCTGGATTGACATGAACATTTCAGGAATTTGCCCAGACATCACCAACATTTCAGAAACCTGTCACACTGGTGTGGAAACAGCTTTTGTATTACTGCTAAGCTAGACAGAGGGTGACAGAGTGATATTTGTTCTCTTCTTACCTAGTCTTTCATTTGCCCTTCCTGTCACACCATGTGCAAAAAATTGCACTCCACAGAAAAGCTTTTAACAAGCACTAATTAGGTGTCATTTTAATTATCTACTTCTGCGTATGATCTGTCTAAAGGATCCCACCGGTTCATTATTCAAGTAAAACTAATTCTGTACAATGATGCTACTTACCTTGTTTCATACAGTGCAGCTAAATACTGACAGTCGGCTGTCTGGTTTTGTCATTATCTTTGTTTTTACTTTTGGATTGTGATAACTGCTCTCAATCTCATTATTCAAATTCACTGTAAATTTATTACACAAAGTAGTTGTAGTTCATTAGAGCGATTTGTTTTTAGAAATGTCTTGCCGTGTTAGTAAAGCCTCTTCTATTGAACTGAATCGAGAGAGAGAGAGAGAGATAATGGTGAGATTGTGAGTAGGGCCTGACACCAGTAAGTAATGAAATTGCCTCACATCTCTGTAGCTGAAGACGATGGCCCCGGAATGATGAAGGACAGTCTGGAATGTGAAGGCCCCATCATGCTCCCGGCCTTGGAGACGCACCCTATCCCACTGTACCACAAACACCTTTCCTGTGGGGGTGGTTTGGGGGGGGGGGGAGGCAAGTTCAGCATGCTGTTGAATTATGTGGTCATGTGACACGGTCTCCATCACCTACCGTCCACCTACCGTTGTCCATGTACTGCACTGTAGACTCCCTGGAGAAGCTCGGATCAAAGTTGGCCATGAGCGGGGCGATGTACTGAGTGGCGGTGAGGACGCGGTGCACCACGTCGCCCATGAAGATGAACCCTAGAAGAGGTCAGACGTCAGGACCGAGGACGTCACGCTTCCCCCGGGTCCTGTCACCCCGCAGCTGCATCAATACGTCATTCCCCGAAAGTGAGGAAGATCTCCGAGCGAGCCAGCGGGCTGGGTAGCAGACAAACCGTCTGCTTTAAGCATGGGCCGAGGAGATCGGGCAGTAGGACAGATTCGGTGTGAGAGCACAGGATCGATCCGTGCGCCCTATCTACTCACTTTATCTACCTGACCCTGAGCTGGACTGATAGCCAAGCTAGAAACACAAGTAGAATTCCTACAAATGATTCAACATGGACCTCTTGCTTTAAAAGTTACATCCTCGCACATAGTTACAGCGTGTCGATTGCATCAGCCGGAAAGTACGACTAAGAAAATCTGACGGACCTAAAAATGGACTACGCTGCAATGGTAGCACAATAAATCACAATAAAGCTTGAAGCGTGGAATAAAATCTGGCTGTTACAGTGACAACAGAGATTTTAGTGAATCGGGGACATAAAAGCATAAGAATAACTTGAAGGATAAAAAGCGAAATGGATCCGAGATCAAACGCTGCAGGCCTTAAAAACCTGATGATCTTCACATTGGCGGATGTCAATGTGTGAAATTAAATTTTGCTAAAAGACTGAAAATAGGCACAAAGAGGCAAAATGCTAGCAAACTGGAAAGGTATTTTTCAATAATTCATTCATTCATTGTTACTGATGCAGTGTAATGTCAAGAGTTTTATGTGACCACGGAGAAATTACCACTAATTAGACTGGGTCCCATTAAAAATAAAATGCAAAACAACTTAGGGTTGAATATGAGAAATAATACAAGTGCAGTCCTCAGTATTTCTAGTATGGTTTTGTTCTTTATCTCTTTTCCAAAAATGGAATATATACAATATGGTGAATTTACTGATTACCAAGGAAAGGATCCAGGCACCAAGAGGTGAAGGGAGACAGCATTTGAACGACTCACAGTGCCAGTCTGTCTGAGGGCCTGTTTTCATAGCGAAGCGTCCTACCTCCAGTTGCTATGGTGATCTGCCTCAGGTAATGGCCGTAGAAAGGGAAATCAAAGGAGAGGGCCACCCGCTGGAGAGAGGGAGAGGGGGAGAGAGAGAGAGAGAGAGAGTGAGTCACACTTTGTGTGACTACAGGTCAAGTTAGTTGCCACCACAAGGTTATACATGTGATTTATTAAATACCAAGCCCATGAAAAGGTTTATTAATCTTGGCACCAGAACGAATTGGTGAAAACATATTAAATGTGTCAGCTGACTGTCATGAATTACCAGTTAAAAAGCCCTAATTAAGTATTATCATCTGAACGGCATGATACTGATTAATACAGAACATATGACCCGTCCAGGCCTAGAGGGGACGTCCTTCTGATTCATTATCTCTTTTTAGATGTTCTTCTGCTTTAAGTTAAGAAACTCAAAGTGCCAGAACCTCCCAAAACATTCCCCTCCTTATCGCCTTTCATCTGTGTCTTAGATTCGTTGGGGCAGAATCAGCATCCATCTGATATATTGAAAAGAAGATCATAAGGAATGGATTATGAGCAGAGCGGAGCGTTAGGCTAGCTGCTGGAGCCTGCCCGCGTTTCTGGGTCTCACCGCAGCCTGACGGTGCGTGTTGGACAGGATCCCGTGCATTCGAACTTGGCTGAGGCGTGGGTCATTCAGATCCACCCAGAGATCTTCTGTGTGCTTGTCGGCCGGCCCAAAACTTCGCCATGTGTAATATCGATAAGAGTCCTCCTAAGACAGAAAAATGCTTTGAGCGTAGTTTTTTGTACCTTAAGTGACCATGATATTTTTACCTTAATTTTCTCTTAGAATAAAATCAATCAGCCAACCAACAAACCAACCAACCCACCAAATCCAGACAGACAGATCGATCTATCTACCTACCTACCATGCCAACGCTACCCAGAAGTCATATTTCTGTATTTCATTCCTCACAAGAATAATCCTAGGAAGTTCTTCAAAGCCTTAGTAAGCCACAGCCTTTCCATTCAGTACTCTCTCAGTCATAAGGATAGATGCTCCACAGATAGCAGGTGCATCATGGTCCTTCCAGACAGAGCGAAAATATCAAGCTCACTTCAGCTATATAGTGTAATTCCCCAAAAGTCTATTCATAACGCAGCCAGAATGGCCAAACAAAAATTGAATTTCAATCCATTAAACAAGCGTGTTCATTGCAGCTATTGTTACCAATCAGGCTTGCACATGTGAATTGACAAAAGGTTAAGACTGATTGAGTTTATGAAGAGTGTTTGCAAATCCAGACACAAGACAGAATGTTCTGGAGTAGGGTTGGGGCCATCCCAGAATGCATTCATCAATTCCAGTTCAATAGAACTGGAGTTAGGATTGGAAAAAAAACTATGGGGAACAGAATTGGAACTGAATTTGAATTTCAGGGAGATTTAAATTCCAACTCCAGTTCCATTTCCTGATTTGGATTGGAATTGATGAATGCATTCCGGAATGCCCCCAACCCTGTTCCGGAGCATGGCGGTTTCTATGGTTTCCAGACGTTGACATTCACTTGATGGCATCTAGTAATAATAAAAACGAGATTCATTTACCTAGAGTTTGGTATACAACTCTTCTATATAAATGTACGTCAGCTACACCTGTTACTTCATCATGAAACTTGGCTAACATACATTTTTCACCTGATTTACTGGACAGTTCAAACGTTTAGCACTGGTCTCAATCATCTTTCATGCAGTTAGATTTTAAATATTACGGTTTACATGATAAGCTACTACCCCCACAGCGGGAGCTGTAAAACACCGCGGCCCTGGCGCACATTTCGGGGACATTTCATCGCAGAGGCTGGAGGATCCCGCGCGCCTGTGTTTGTGTGGGCGCGCGAGTCATGGAGACGGGAGTCCCCGATGGCGGGAAGTCTGACTCACAACGGCCCGAGGACGTTCTCACAGGTTGGGACGGGAGGCCAGGCTGTGGGGTGAGGGGAATGGACTGAGCCCAGAGAGAAAGGGATTACCCGGCAGGGCTGGGCCCCGACCCAGCAGCTCATCTGTAACCAATGGGAGGACCATAAGAAAGTGAAGAAATGATAAACTGGTGGTGAGTCAGACGGCATGTGAGAACAATCTCACCCCAACACGGCAATAGAGGTGCAGAGGGGTCCTTCCAGACCTCATCCAGCTGTGACAATGTGAGTCGGTACAATGCTCACTAATGACTCTTGAAGCCAATGCACCTCAGATCTATTCGGTACCATCCTTTAGACCTGGGTTCCCCTTGCACTTAAAACAACAGGCATTCAGGTCACAAACTCCTGCCTTCACCCTGCCAGTTTGAAGCTGCAGCATATTACAATACCATCAACAGCTGTTGTTGCGTGACGTCCATAGGCAGCTCTAGGCCCTGTTTAGGGGGGCTTCTGCCCCCCTGAAAAATAGCTATTCTAAGACCATTTCGCCATTTGTCCCGTATTTTCATGCACATTTTGTAACCACTGCTCGCCAAATTTAATCGCCCTTGACGACAACAAACACCAACATACAACAATAGCTTTATAGCTTTACGGCAATATCACTGCCCGTATACATAATGCCTAAATAATTCTGGCGTTGCCAGGCAACCCAGCATCAGCTAATGCACTCAACAGATTCTTGTCCAGAGTGCTATAATGATCACTCTCTCCAAAAAGCAAAGGGTAATGATGATTGGAATTTGAATGGCGTGCAGTGGAACTGGCGACCATCGCAGCGCCTCAATGCTTCTGGGAAATGTAGCTTTCTGCCTCCAGTGAGACATCTGCTGAGAGCTGAACCTGCAGGCCGCTGAGACAGTGTCTGGAGGCGTTGCTCAGGACTCACTGGCTGAATGCAGGTTTGCATGTCTATGTGATTAGCCTTGAAGCATTCGTTACTAAGTAACTTCAGAACCACATTAAACATCAGTACTTCTTTTTCAAATTCCAGAGAAAAGCAAAGGACAGTTGCTTGCTCACACACACACACACACACACACACACACACACACACACACACACACACACATTTTTATTCATATCTTTGTAGGGACATAACCCTAATCCCAACAATGACAACCTTAACCCCTACCCAGCCCTCACCTTAACCATAAGCAACCAAACAAAATACAGGACTTACATTTTTAGTTTTTTTATTGCATTCAATTGCCTGAAAAAAATGTCAAATGTCTCCACAATGTCAAAATAGCAGTTTTTTATCACATTGTGGTGGACATTTGGTCCCCACAATGTAATATAAACATGATCTCCACACACACACACACACACATCTGTTACAGACACACTCCAGCTCTCCTCACCACAACGTGAGTCATATTGTTCGGCAGAGTATCGATGTCCAAGCCGGCCCCGAGCATCTCTGTTCTTGCCCATCCTGGCTCAGCTAGGAGGCCCGGGATACTGCGAGTCCTGCGGGGCGAAACCGAGGTCCCAGCCCCCCCCGGAGGCGGAGCGGGCCGCAGACCTAGACAAAGCAGACATCAGATGTCAGCAATAGCTGTGGAAGCACCCGGCCAAAAAAAAAAATTTAAATTGACATGACATTGAGAGGTCAAGCGAGACCCATTATAGAAACAAGTCTGGGACACATGTGGAAGTGTGGGAAAGAGTGATTTTACACTCTTCTGGGAGGAAAACATGCGTAGGACTGGGTGGGATATTAAGTCCTGATGGGATCTTTGTTGCAGATTAACAGATTACTGTATTAACTTAATATGATCCCATCATATGACTTCATCTGAGTGTAAAACCACAGTCACGGCAAAATTAAACAACTTTGTCTGTCGTCTCTAATAAAACGCTTCTGTTACTTTATTGGGTCATACATTTAATACCACATCACCTCAATGTAGCTTTTGAAGTATGACATTGTGCTGACAATGCAAAGGTCATGAGTCCAAATGACAGGGAGCGCACATGAATAGTAACACTCTCTCTACTGGAAGTCACGGTGGATAAAAATGTCAGATAAATGAATACATGTAAATTAATCAAATTACATCAGAAAATTAACAAATAGAATCAGATTAATAAGCCTGCTGGCCTAAATTTGCAATCATGCAGCAAGATGCCAGCCGTTTCACTGGTATGTCTGGAAACTGAGTACACACAGAAACAATAAACAATATATTTCTCGCCAATGTTTTGGTACCATTTACATTACTCAGTATTTTTAATTTTTTTTTTAACATTCTTTAAACCTTGATTCCCAATTCATTATAATGTTCAAGGAGTTGAAACAGAGTTCAGACATTCATTAATGAAATATTTGCTGGCATCAGAGAGAATATCTGGTATGATAGTTTTTTGGCTTTAGTACAGAAAGCTCAAACACAAGAAGGAACTGATTTAGTGGATCTTTTTTGAGACGTGGTTTTGATTACTCTCTCGTTATCACTTATACGTTCAGACACATCCATTCACACGTGGACATATACGAGCACCAGTAGAAACGGGCATTCAATGCGCCAAAACAAGCGGATAAACAATGAACTGAATGACAGATCCGCTGGAATAATTGTTGGCCACGTTTCCGCAGTTTCCTGCAAAAATTTTTTAGAAGGAAGACCAAAACAAACAAGAGCCAGAAAAAGAAGTGTTCTGAAGAATTACCTTTGAGATTTTTCCAGGGATTCTCCCTGTGGGATTTTCTCCATCGGTTGCCCAAAACTCCTGGATTAGTGTCAATGGCACCATGCAGTCACCTTTTCCCTGCCTCACCTGAGAGGACCTGGCACTGAGATCAAGCCTCCCAAACCTAGTTTCTCACATGCTTTTGCAATAAACTCAGTGAAAAGAGTCCGTTTTTGCTGTCATTTCCGTCTCTGGTCATCACCTTGCTGTGATTAAATTGAACATGTGTTACGTCTTAAAACAGATGAAAGTTAGAACAAAAGTGCATCAGGTTCCTTCATTCTCCCTTCCAGCCTCGCCAAATGTATGGAAATCTCAGCGCTTTTACATCTATAAATCTTCCCCTAACGTTTTCCCTACAAAATGAGAGCAGGATGCTATAAACTGAGGAGGACAAACAAGTGTTACAGCTGGGACTGATATGAAATAAATCCCATTACGAAGTTCATCTGAAAACATTGTGCATAGATCCTATTAAGTGATAGATCACTGGTTTGCGTTTCCAATAAGGACCAAGAATATACGTATACAGACCGTAAAAGATGATGTGTGGGGGTGGATAGTGCTGAAAGTAGCGACATCCCGAAATCAACACATAAACATACGGAAAGAGGGGTGGGGCATAGCAAAGCGTGTTATAGTACAGAAAAGCGATTTGTGATCAGTATTTGAAGTGGGCCAGTACGCAGACCAGTACCACTTTATTTTTTTCCATTTCAGAGTACTGGCACCTCTCAGTATCTGCTGGTACTGAATAACAGGGGAGTAGCAGTACCTGATTTTTTCAAACTTCAAGTACTATTTATAATACTGACTAACTCCAAGCACACAGAGCGATGGGAGGACACAAAGGCCCTAACCATGGATCGTAATACCTTACCACTCAGAGAAACAACACAGTATTCATACTGGCACATGAGCAAAAAGTTTATTAAGAAAACTATCCCTCCATCGTCCATCCACACCGTTTATTCAGTACAGGATAACTGTCATTTTAAAAATCATACAAGAAAAATACACGTTTCCGGAGCCTCACGTAATTACGTACCTGGATATGCGAAATAGGGATCAGGTCAATGGTTTTATCTTCTTTTCCATATTAACGCTTACTGAATTAACTTGAATTTTAGTGTGCACCCCTCCTACACGTTCTTCCCCCGTCTGCACAGACATTATTAAATAATAAAGTAGCTGCAACAAATTGCAGACCGCAGTTTGAAGAGGTGCACCTATTATTTGTTTTACGGTGTATAGAGAATGTGACGTCACGTCGGCTATAAAAGCACAACCTCGCCGCCGGATATTTGGCGGAGTGCTTCGTCTAACCCTAAATTTTGGTTACTTTCTATACAGATGTTTGCTGTTTTGTCTCTAGCTTTCAGTGAACTATAGAAAGACGAAACGCCGTTGCCGAAAGAAGGGGGGAAAAAAGTCTAGAGGCTACTCTGCCAAGCTCAATCTCCTAAGTAAAATGCGTCTGGCCGTGGTCAGCTTGGCTGCCGCGAAGAGTTCGTCTCTGTTGCTCCGCATTTATTTCCGGGAGATCTTAAAAAATTGAGCAGATTAAACTGAACCTGGCTTTGCTTTGAGGGTCTTTGATCGTGGGCCTTCAAGAAAGCCGGCGTTCAAACATTTATATATTTATATGCTTACCGTATTGGTGATGGCTTCCTTCCATTCATTTTTCCTGAAAGTTAACTTATACTTGTTTTGCATCAGCAGGAGTCCCCGTGTTATTTAAAACTGTATGATGCATTACCGCCTGGAAACCCTGAGTGTGAGTTTTTAAAAAAAGAACCCAAACTTAAGATGTATTCTTTCGTTCGATATTTCAGATGTCGGTTTTGCTGGCTTGTCGAATGGTTGTAAGACTTGAAGCTTGGCAACGTTTCTAATGCTGTCGTCTTTGCCTTTTTTTATCGAATCGCGCCTGTTTCTTCTGCAGTCCTTACCACTGTTATGGCCCGTTCCAAAATAAACTTGATAAATCCAAAGTCTTTTCTTTGAGTCCCCTAATTATACGTGTTCTTGTGCGATTTAACGATCAAATAGCAAACTGTGAGCTGTTTGTCTTGCCGTCGATTTGGAAAAAATGTTTTTAACGACCTGAAACCTTTTAATTGAGGTCGCCGCATTGAAGATGCCGGATTGCTTGGTTTAGCAGCCGTATTGGGAACGTGAGCATACCTTGTGGTTCACGGAAACAGGCGAGTATACAACCACACAATGGGCATTTTGAGAGAATGCTGGTTTGCAGAGGCCAGCCCTGTTATATTTTAAAGCCCGTGTTGAGAAAGGATGAACTGCGAAAAACGGAGGCCTCTCTTTAGTCTGCAGAGTGAAACATGAGGTGTGTACAGTTTTTACAAAACGCTTTTCAACGCAAGCTTGACTCCAGACTTGCATTTAGATTGTGAAATGGATCTGTAAGCATTACAATTTCGACATGACAAGTGTGTTTTGTAGCCGCAGTTGAGCACTGTCAGCTGCTGACATGGAAGGTAGAATGAGGTTTGTTGAAATTAACGTTTTCCTTCAGGAGTGGAAACAAAATGCACCCGTGAGATTTGCTGACCACTTGGACCAGACGTATCCATGCTTTCGGCTAATGAAATGGAGTTTCAGACTAAAGTATGGTTCTTCGAAATGATGAAGGGTGAAAAGAATTGGCGGAGACAATTCCAGGATACAAAAAGCCTGCTTGGTTTTGGTTACATAGGAATACAGCAAGCGTGGGGGGGGGGTTCAAAAAGCTGTTAAGTGAGCAAAAGGCAGCTTGTTAGTTTTGTTATATTAAGTTCAGATGAGTCTCTGTCTTTGGTTCAAAGAGATGTACTGTGATGGAGGATATTCAAGCCTGAGTTCTGTGTCATTCTTAAATTTGATGGGTGTCACTTGATTATTGAGACTGGTGTTACCTTTGCAAGACTGTAGTGGTTTGAAAGTTACACAGGAATCCAAGGGGGAGAGAGCTTCTGGCTGTGGGCCTGTGTATCCTTCATGATTTCCCAAAGCAGCTGGTGTTAATCTGTATTCACTATCGTAAGTCACTATCAGGGTTGGAGTACAGCCAGGCTGAAGAGGCACAGCAAAATGGAAATAGGAGGGGTGTGATGTCACAACGCAGTAACCAGTACTGTTGCCGCTTTGTTGTTTGAGTTGCAGTATTAACATAAACTGGACATATGTTCATGTCTGTGCCTGCAAAATGCATCCCTTGTATAAACTAACCCATGTATTACATTTAAGTAATATATACCATGTTTATAAGTAGATCTTGATCTTTATTACTACATGATCTGACCTGAGGGCGAGTAGGCCCAGATGTCTGAAGTATGGTCTCTTATGGAGTATTTCAGATATGATTTCACAAAGCGAGTAGCCCTCTTACCCAGATCGCTTTCATAACCACGTTGACAAGACTATTTGCAACAACAGTTTATCTTCTGCATGTCTATGGGAATGAACCAGCTAATTTGGTTATCTAACTGTAACATGCCCCCTTAGTGGGCAACAGGTCAGGAGAATAATGAGAAATGTTGATGTAATCAAAGAGACAACGGGAGATAGTATCTTGACTCTAATTGGGTGCCTGTGTAGAGTGGGAGAGGAAAAAAGAGGTGAAGGATTTAGCTGAAGAGTGGATGAGGTGTCAGATGACAAAGCTCGTAGCTTTATAGACTCGCTGTTCCTCTCCAAATGAACAAGAACCGCTTTCTGTAACAATAGAAATTAGTTGCCGGTTTTTTCTTCCAGAGGAAAACTTAAAAACGTCTTAATATGGAGGCTTAGAAAAATCACAAACTGGGAGGGACCCAGTAAAGTAATTTCTAAACCAAATGCTTGTCTGTTCATCCTAATAAGGCTGCTTTTCACTCCTCAAGCAGCACAGCGAGAGAGACTTTTGGGGGAGGATAACTGAAAGAATCAAGATCTCCCCAACACAAGGAGGAGCAGAAATAGTGATGAGGACTAAACAAGAGGCACCGGAAAATGAGCTCCACGCATGGCGGTCACCTGGTGGGTGTGGGTGTCCGTCCCAGTTCTTAAGCACTGTTTTCCTGAGACTTTGAATTTCAGCTGTGGTAAGCAGACTCTAAAAGTTTTCTGTAAGTGGGCATGATCGAGGGCGTCAGCTGCATAAATAGACTGGAACTGGAGGCGGAGAAAGCGAATAAAAAATGTGGCATGGCCAGCATGGAATGCGCCGTTTGGGCAACATCTACTCTGTCGAGGGGTCACTGCAGTGTCCAGTTGCTAGCCCACATGCTAATCATAAATGATATATATAAACCTCACACCAGAGTGACTTGTTTGCCACGCGTCATGTCTGGCAAGGCGGTCTATGGATGGGCTAGACAGGAAGTAAGTCGCAAACAAAGAACCAAACTGGAAATTAAGAATGGGAAAAGAGGATCATGCGTGCTTGCGACTACCTTCGAGCACACGAGTATTTTAGAAATGAAAAGAGATATGTTTAAATATAGTGAGTTATCCTAGAATGACTCGGAACCATATTTTTTTGCAGTGAGCATTGGTTGGGAGGGTTGTGAGTGGACCTTGGCACGCTCTCTCAATAGGGTCTTGAGGTGACTGGAAACTGCAGCCTGTACTGGCCAAAGGCATCATGAAGAGAGTCAGCATCATGAGATTCCCTGGTTGGGCCCTGCTCTATGGCACGGGTCACTCCCACGCTGATTTCCTTACCCTATTAGGTTTAACGAAAGTCTTAGCGGTTAGCTAACTGCTTTTCTCATTGACTCCTGCCACTTTTCTTATGCAGTATATTTAGTTCCCATGTACTGTTACAAACTCAGATGTATCAGTGTATCTTTCTGGTCTTGCCTCTTGGATGACTTTCTGCTGACTCAATCTCTCTGGCACATTGTATTTAATCAGCAGGCTTCCCGTTGGTCCAGAATAACATAATTTTTTTGTGTGAAGGATTCAAAGAAATCACCTCCACCCAGCTGCAGCCCAAGGACATGGTGTTGGTGCTCTACTGGTTGCCTTTTAGCAAATCTGGGGATGATTGTATGCCGAAAGTGGGTTATAAAGTGCCTTCGTGGGACAGCAGATGCCACGTTCATGAAGGATGTAGAGTTGCCAACTGAAGGTGTGACACTATTACCGAAATGCAGCTTAAATAAACCCAGAAAAATGTCTGCTAATTAATTATGCTTTTATGTGGCATTTGTATATACAGTATGAGTACAGAATGAATGTTGGTATGTAGGAATTCTTTGGTTTTTGCGCTTCCCATCTTGCTCACCATGAGACACCCGACGCATGTGAGAACGACGCTTGGGGTCAGAGAGCAAGGTCAGCCATTTATCCAGTACCATTAGAGCCAGTTTATCTGGCTAATGGCCTTATTAAAGGGCACAACAATAATTACTCTGCCAGCCATGAGATTTAGACCAGAAACCTTCTGGACATGAGCATAGACTCCTAACCCAAACACACAGCCCCCAGTGTAAATGACGTCAGCTAAGTGATGGAACGCAACTGCCACTCCCACAATTTTGCTATTAAACGGGCACATTTACTTTTAAAAGTCTAAATTTGTTTAGGAAGAGGTACACCCAAAACCACAAGAAGACATGCTGTAAGCTGCATGTCTGAAGCTTAGCAGTCTCGCATTCCCTGCATCTCGCATTAAAGCCAGGTGCCTCCTATTGCCATCGCTGGCACCCAAAGGAAGTAAACAGAGTGAAATGTATTTGCTGCTGCAAAGACAATCGACCAACTGAGTAACATAGCTCAGGGCCTCAGATTTATAATTCAGAAGAAACTGATGAATTGGGGCTTGTGAAAAGGTACTTATTCATGGGCAGAGGAGAGCTTTGCATGTTCGGACAGTTATGTGTCTCACCTCTAACTTAACTCAGCCATCCCAACATCTTCCCATGGGGGCCAGCGATTGTAGCATCTCAGGACTCCCTCTCTCTGGGTTGTGTCGAGTTCCCAACTGCAAGGTTTCTGAAACTCGGTTGCATCTCATTTACATTTTCGTTTATTTTTGTTTAGCAGGCGTACAAGTGAGGCAGATATCACATCCAAACATACAAGCTGTCAAGGAGTCAACTTACATATATACAGGCTGAGCTTCCAATGAATACCCAGGTGCGTATTTAAGCAGTATGAGAGCAAGAGCTGCACGACATCTTCCAAATAAAGCAAAAGCCTAATCTCACTGCTCCCTGCAGCCATGTTATGCTGGCATTTTGAAAATGTAGCACGTTGAAGACATTTAATACTGGACCTGCTTTGACTCTGCCTCAGAGTACTTTTTTTTTGCCAGGCTGACATGTGATTGGCTGATTTGTATTGACCGCTTGGCGCAGCTGCCTTGCGGCAGTCTATTAGCCGATTGTCCTGTCAGCTGATTGATCGAGCAATTATAAATCACCGGTTCCTAATAGTCTCCCGCATGATTTTGTGGTTTAGAGCTGAAACGCCCGAATTATCCAGAACCTTGGTTTGATCACTGACTTTCACAAACTCTCCGGACCAAAGACGTTGCTCCGGAGCGTGGTGGGTGGTGCAGGCTAGAGATCAGAAGATGGTGACACATGGCCGACAGTAATTGTGTGTATCCGCAAACAGGGCAGAGCGTGGGGGCATTCGGCAGGTTTGAAGCAGTGGGCGGAGAGGCGTGCTGTGCCAGTTTCAACTTCCTTTGAAACCAGCCTTTATTTATATATTTTTAAAATGCCAACGGAGTGTCGACTTCGAAAGGCAGAGGCACCCTGGCACCGGGCCAGCCCATAAAATGCTGCGGTCTGAGCTAAGGAAACGTGACCCATCTTTTGCGTCGCTCATATTTTCTGCGAGAACATCTATTATGTTTTATTGTCATGACAACTAGTACGCGTTAAATGGTTCAAGGACTCAGTGAAGATGTTGCTGGGATACTGGCTAACAGTGTCCGTTCTGAGGGGGAGAGGGACATATGGGTCTATTACCATTATGATTATTAATTTTTTCTGTATCCACATGACCTTTTTCATAACTCACTGGGACATATGTAACTGAATGCTGAACTCTGAAGTCTAAGTGTGTGTGTGTGTGTGTATATATATATATATATGTATGTATGTATATATATATATATATGTATATGTTTTTTTTTTTCTTTTTTTTTTCAAGCAACATTAGTGATCTAGTTTTGTACGACTGATTGCTAACTCTCATACTCTGGATAAAGCATTCATAGTTCCAAATATTTGGACATTTGCCAATTCTTCCATAGTTCGAAACGAAACAGAAAATTAGCCCTGATTGGATTATGTTGTGCAACAGCAGAACTAAAGGGATTTTCTTCCACAGCGATCAGGATTATTGATCATCCTAAACCCAGCTGGAGAATCTATGAGGAATTTGAGGGTGGAGCAGGGGGTGATGTGTCTTTAGGTGTGTCATTAATGAAATCAACTTTCATGGAACGACCGAATTTGCATTGCTTAGAGTAGAACTTTCAGCAGTGCACGGTAAATAGAAACAGATGTTCAATTGGGGCTGGGCAAAAATGCTAACGTACAACCACACGGGGAACTTTATACAAAACAACCACTGACAGAAGGACTGAGCAGAGCCGTCTGAAAAGCTGCTCGCTCTAAATGACGTATGCAGCTCATGGTCACTACAATCCTTGCAAGATGTTAAGCAGGCTTTGTAGATTGTGCTTTGGTTTAAGGATCTGTCCAGATCAAAGTCAAAGGGTGCGGCAATGTGACCGGCAGGTAATGAATGGCATAGTGGAAGAGTCACTTTATAACTAAAAGGTTGTCAGTTTAAATCCCCAAAAAGACCCATATTTTTGGTGCATTACCAGAGTTGACTTTAAGCCTGAGAAGATCCAAAACTGACTATGAATATTTTTGTGTTTTTACCCAGGATATCTTACATGCTGAATTTGCAGGCTGACATCCAACCCCCCCCAAGCAAATGTCTGCCTTGTAATGTGCTGCCCATAGACTCTGGTCATAAATCTGATTCCTTAAATGAACCTTCACATCTCATTGCGACCCTAGTTAAAAAAAAATTAAAAATCGCGGAAAATCATTTAGCCGAATTAAAGACATAACTCAAATTATAAGTCATGGGGATGCCATGATGCTCGATGGGATGGAAAAGATGACTTCGTGTGACCGTGTTTGACAACGATGACAGCGACTGGGGAGACGACGGCGCGGAACCGAATCCCCGCGATACCCCCTGTGCAAACTCGCTGTCATCTGTGATACGTGTTAATGTGGAAGTTATGTGGGATTATTACTGACGGGAGGCCTGTGAGAGCGAGAAGTGAGTGATTGTTCATGTTCCTCAAACTGCCTCTAATATCCCTTTTCCACGGAGCAGCTATTTGGCATCGGGGCAAGAAAGGGGGGGGGGGTCAGGCGTGTTCCTCCCTATAAATTTGGAGTGTCTGGCACTTCTTATAAAAAAAATTTGAAGGTTATATTTCATTAGTTAATGTCTGGGCAATGAGGTCACTACAGTGAGGACACCGGTCTATATTCATTACTGGTCTTTTTCTCCCAACAGCCAATGGTTGACTAGCCAAATAGATGCCTGAATGTAGTTCAGACTTAGTTGGCGTGAATCCCATTTTGCATGGTGGAAAAGAGCTGAGTCTTAAGTCTGGAAGGATGCTCCCAATGCTGGCTGCCATTACACCACAAGAACCCTCAAAATCTGGCCACCTGCTAAGCAGATACGCCCTTTAGAAGATGGACAGTGCTGCTACTGGTCTTGCTGTGCTCCACTCTCCTAATGCTCGATATGCTGCTAAACCTCATTTCCTTCCTCAGAATTCATTTGCACCATGTCCAGATCTTGCTGGCTTTTCTGCATTGTTGCAATCACCTCCATTATAGCTACAGACACTCGTTTTCTAGCACCAGGCTCACCTAGATCACCTGAACTTTCTCCTTTATCGGAAAACCTCGTCCCCATCTTTTACAAGGCCCACCTCCCTCACATTGCATTACTTCACCACCAAGCTCTCCATCTTCAACAAGCTCTGCTCCATCACAGGCGCTTATGCTTAAGTCTGCTCCAACACAACACATTGTTTCTCCATAGGAACATCCATCCATCAGTCCATCTTCTAACCATCTCATGTTGGTCAGGTTCACAGGGAAACTGGAGCCTATTTCAGACAGGACAGGACACAAGGCTTCCATCTGCCCATGACTGATCTCCTAAACCCCCCTCCCCCCCTTAAACAGACATAAGTCACCTTGGTACTCAAATAAAAATGCTAGATAAAGATGTAGAGTGAGCACCCAGTAAAATAATCTATTACACTAATCTCAAGGGGCTGTCGCATTCAGACTTATTGATTCTGGACTGTTCCATGATTCACCATGTTCTTTCTCGTAATTCAGTAATGAGCAGCTGAACAAATCGCCCCTTCGCAAGAAAGGGCTGTGAAATAACTCACCAGCATGATCTCGATTAAATGAAGACCACCTGTGCGGGGAGGCCAAGAAAAAAATTATGGGTGTCAATATTAGTGGGTTTTCCCTGGAGCAGAGTCAGGAACTCGTTACGGGAGAAATATGGCTTTGAAACCTCCAGTGGTCGGGACTGGAACCAATAAAATAACCAACGGGATGGAGGATTAGCACAGTCCCTGGGTGGTAGCATGCAATGTCACCCACAATGTGCTTCAAAAACAAGCTTCTTCAATCACTACTGCATTAGCTGAGGATTTCTACTGTTTCTGAGCGACTAAGAAAACACTAGAAATTCAGGTGTGGAGAGGTGGGGGGGACTGGGTGCGAGTTGGAAGAGATGGATGCCAAGGATATGTGAGTATCTAAAAGCCTGTGGTCTGTGAGATCCATTGTGGCCCATCTGATCTGAACCATCCAACCACAACAAGAGCAGCCAGTCAAGGATCAAAACAGCCGTATTTAAGCTAATGAGCAGCCTTATATGGCGGCCAATCTTTTTCAACAGAGGAACATTCCTTTTGTAGGCCAGACCTGAATTTTGACTTGAGGCTTGAGTTTGTGTCTTCCTCCTGGCCTCAGATTATATCTGTTCGGCCAACTAATTCGCGCTGTACTGCGCAAGACCATCCATTGTCATTCTTCCGCAGCAGAGATCAAAGATTATAATTTGGAGGACAGAATATGGGCCTGGTCTCTACCCAGGACCCCAAAGAAGACTTTCAACAAACAAACAAAGCCCAGAGGGAAGATTAACAGGTCCATCGTGTAGTTTTTGTATCTACAGTTCAACTGCACACAAAATTTCCCTCAGCTCAGACAGAAAAGAAAGACAGAAACTGGCATCAACTTGTGCATTGATATAATCATCAGCTTTGAGAAAGACGAAAATTGTGGCCCACAGTCAGATATGATTAGTGCTTTACGAGTGTCTAAATGTAACCCCGCTGCTCTGGCTGCTCGTACTTCATGTTTCTTGGATGGTGCAAAGTGTGCTGTAGAAACCAATTGTGCTACTGGCCACATGTTCTGCATCGATGTCGATCGGCATCAAGCTGCATGCAATACCAGGTGAAGGTGCAGCAATGCAAGACAATTGCAAACAGGGGTAAAAAAGAACAACATAAGCTTGTGTTTTGCATGGAGGGGATGAAGGAGTGCTGTAGTTTGTTACTGAATACCTGACACAGCCAAAATCTACCCTGTTGAAAGTAATAGAGAAAAAACATGCTTATGCGCTCAAACTTGTCAAGATCTTATGCATGTGAGCATAAAAATTACAGACAGACACACACATACACATATTAGCATTCATATCTTTGTGGGGACTCTCCATTCATTTCTATGGGGATAACCCTAATCCTAACTATGACAACTTTAACTCCTACCCAGCCCAAACCTTAACGATAACTAACCAAACACTAGACAAGACTTTTGGCAGTTTCCGTTTTTTGATTGCATTAACAGCTTTTCATAAAATTGAGATTATCCTTGCGGGGACCGAAACTTTTGCCCTCATAAGATTAAAAGTTACAAGTTTTTACTACATTGTGGGGAAATCTGGTCTCCATAATGTAATAATTACAAATGCACACACACATAGACAGCTGCAGTATTTTAAAAATACACAGTACCCTGTGAAATTACCAGAACACCAACATAAACAAGCAAAATCGCAGATCTATACACAAATACACCTACACACAAAAGCATGCAGCTTCGCTTTCTAGAGTCAGCTCAGTCCCACATCTCCGTCCTGCACTTCCCACTGACAGTGAAAACGTCAAATCCTTCCTCCGTTATCCGGCAAGCCACTCACCCCAGAAGCGACAGTGCAGGTCCTGCAGTGGATTTTGTCGCAATCGATTCGTCAGTCTACTCGCTGGAGAGCGAGTGTCTAACCCCCCCCCCCCAATCCAAAACAATACTGCAATTTTCAACGTAGAGGGCCACTGACAACAGCAACAAAGTGGAGATCATGCGTTACCAACACCTGCCCCCCCTCCAGCCCCCTGCCCCCACAGTGTGCCGCCGCATACAACATCCTCCTCCTCAGAGCCGAGTGGGTAGACATGTGAATGGCATAGCCTGTCAGGACCGGCTTTACTCCTGGGGGGGGGGTGCGATTAAAGCATCATCGGGTTGGACCAGGCGCTGATAGAAAACTCACGTGGCGTAACTGCACCCGGACGCCGGTGCTGCAAGAGCTGCCGGGATCCGTGGATGAACTTAACCATGTCATCTCTCCTACGCTGTTCAGCATCTCCACGGTAGGCTCCGCAGGTGGACTGGGGCCACCGCAATGATCTACAGAACTACTCAAACTACCCCAATAAGGTTCTACAGTGCACTAATCCACCTGTCGGATAGATCACAGAAAAAGAATTAGTCCCAGCTCCTCTGTGGGACATTCAATAGTGAGCAGCAGGATTAACGCTTGGTGAGACCCAGCAGGACTTGGCTAGGGACAGGCAGAGCTGATTCTGGGCTTCTCCTGGGGTGCAGGAGGAGAAAGAGAGGGAGGGGGGTGCTTACCTGTTCGTTCCTGAGCCCAAGTTGCCCCCAGCTCTGCCAGGATAAAGCAGATCAACAGCATGGTGCCAATGTTCATGTTTGTCAGCATCCTTCTCTTTCTCCTTCTCCTCCTTTGCTTCTCCTTCAGGTCCCACACGTTCATGTGTCCTTTTCTCTCTCTCTCTCTCTCTCTCTCTCTCTCTCTCTCTCTCTCTCCTCCTCTCTCTCTCACCCTCTCTCTCCCCTTCACTGCTGCACTGCTGTTCCCATGGTGATACAGGACTCGGGGAACAAATGGTGAGGCGTTGCAGTTAGGAAGATAAAAGTGTTCTCTCTCTCTCTGCCTTCTCCATCCCACTTGTGGTTCCTCGTTTCTCTGTTATCCCTGGTGTTGCTTCACTTGTTTGGTCCCTTTGCTGTCCTTTGTTGTTTCACTGCTATTCTTCCTTCACAGAGCTGTACAGAACCTAAACTGGGTTAGATCCTGTCACTCCACAAAAATAGACACGTTATGTGTAATGGGGTTTGTGCACATATGGGATTTCTTCCAATTATTGTAAATGTGAAAAGAATTAGAATTCAAACATAGAGAAAAGAGGGGAAAAAATGAATGAGCATCATCAGGGCAGAGAGCTTCTGCCCCCTAGTGGAAATAAAATAAGGAGATTTCAGTTACCTGAGCCAGACATCGAGGTTCCAGAAAATTAACATCAGGAAAGTGAAATATTGAAGTATTAAGCAGACAAGTCCAACTGTTTTTCAGTTTGAAAAGGAAAGCCTTTTGTGCTTGCATTCTGCAGTCCTTAACAATATAGGACTATAGCTAGCTGTGAAATATTTTAAAATTAAGATTTGATGCTTTTTGAAGATGCCCAATGAATGAGATAGTGAGACCACTTTTCATTTAACAAATATGCATAGATCCAATTTAACTTTTGTGCATTGTCTAATTTTATCTGATGATGTTTGGATAATACTAACGCTAATGTTTTTAGTAACACCGCTTTCTAGTTGATGCCCAGTTTTGGACTGTAAGGGAGAAGCAGATAGAGTGTTCCAGATTTGGTCTTGCTAATCCTCGCTCTTCCATGACAGAATAATGGAAAATCAGCATCCAAATGCTCCCCACTAAAGTCTTCCTGTTTGAAAAAAATCGCTCACACCCTGAGTTTCGAAAAGGTCCATTAAGTAAAGAGTATGTTGCAACTGCCTAAACTTTGCATTGTTGCACAAGTCGTCGGAATTGGGAAATAGCAGTTTAAAAACAATCACCGTGAATCAAGTCCCTGGCATTGGCAAGCATTTCCTAAAACCAGGCCTTGCAGCTCACAACACTCGTAATCCGGCAGGGAGTTATGTGGGCGTGTAAATAAACTACAGCAAATGCCTCGCCAATATAAGCCCTCGAAGTCTCCATAGAACATGCATACTAATGCACACACATACCCCAACTCACAAGATATGGCAAGCAAAGCAGACAACTAAATGTAATAGAATCTCATGTTTGAAACAAGTAATAACCAAGATCCACAACGTGCATGTAACTGCAGACAGCCATTGGAACTGTTGTTAAGGGGTTTAATGATGCCAGAAACACGGACCTGAGATAATTAGGCGCCGCAGCACAAAAAATGATAAAAATAAATTACAATTGTTTCCGTTCAAGGGATAATGTCGGAACAGGTTGATCCTGGCTCAAGTGCATAACCAATGAAGAACTACCACCATGTGTCACTGTTTGAAGTGGTTAGTGGTAGCTATGGGGTGGTTCAGAGTCACAGCAAAATATTTACCCAAGGAACCCTACTGTTTTGTAGTCACAGCGGAGAGGAGGACATTAGGGTAATTTAATATAAACCATGATGGGTTGTTTTGAAACTGAGGAGCACAAGGAGATCCATCAAGATGCTAGAACAGAACTCACTGTACTTGAGAGATGATCAAAAATGAGCACAATGAGACCAGGATAATTTGGTGTAAAGATGCTGGGCTCCTGAGATGTTAAGGATATACTTACGTATTTTCATTTGGGACATTTTCATATTCCAGCTGAATTTTTTTTGGCTACCAGCCATGGATACTTGTTTTCCTGGGACTCTATCAGGCATGAAATGGGTTTTTGTCAACAAAGCATCATACTATTTTTTTGGAATCTTTCGTTTCCTGAGATACTTGCCTCCAGGCATTTGATGGCCTGAGAAGAAGGTTATTTGCTCCTTGGAGATAAGCTGATGAATGGATTTTAACAACGTCAGATGGAATCTAGATGCCATACTAGTTTTAAGGGGGTTGTGAAAGATTCTGTGCTGTAGATAACTGGTGACCTTTTCTTTGTGATGTTGTCCACAATACTGCATGCAGCAAAGTCAGATTCAAGTCTCCTGGTACAGGGAGTCCCCAACTAGGTTATGAATGAGATCTGTTCCCTGAGTCAAGTTTGTGGGTAAGTTGGAAGAATAATAATACATAATAATAATAATTATACAGTAGTAATACTTATGACATACAGTACAATACTGCACTTTGAGTCAACAAACTCACTGATTCCTCGCAGCAGTGAAGCCTTGCAACATTTTCATGAGCTTTACAAAGCAGTGTGTTCGTTCATTATTACATAGCATTGTGTTTAACCCGAATTTTTAATATAACGGACTTTATGGTGATCCGTTGGTAAGTACGAGTTGTGCATAAGTCGGATGTTCTTAGCCATGGGAATGCCCGTACAAAGGGTTGCTGTGTAGCGCTGGCTAATGGGACACTGAACCTCTGTTTTGAAGGGTGTGTGAGGAGCACTGGGCCCAGACTCAGCATCGATCATTGTGTAGAAAACATCTCGGAATGAAGCCCAAAGTGAGGTGCCGTCTGTGACGATTCCACCTTCCGCCGTTGCCCAACACAACTAGATGTCTGACATTTCCTCCTGTGGCCCACATTCCCTGGTCTTTTTTAGTTTGAGCCTGGAGCTTTACCAGGAAACGATTAGAATTCGAACCACGGAAGACGACTGAGAAAGAGACAAGAACTGAAAAATAACGCCAAACAATTCAATAAACGGATTGCGGTTACTAACGTTGTGGACAAGGAAAGGAAGTCGGGGTGCATTCGTGTGTGGGATGGTCGTGTCACTCCTGCGCAGAATACTAAAACACAGCCTTTTTGCGACGACTTATAAACAGACGTTGAGTTATGTGCCTACAAGGGATATGGATTTGTTTGAAACATTGTCTGGAGCTGCCAAAAAAGCTGACTCTCACTATTCTTCATTGTTCCTCGGCTTTATTATGCCACAGGGCAATTCCAGGCAGTTTCTTACTTTTGCATCATTGATTCGGACAAGTTTGTAGCCTGTATTTATTCACATGGCAGGCTGCTTTGATTTTGTACACCTTTTGCATACACAGAGACATATTTATTCCAGTAGTTGGTACTGTGATTGTGGCCTTTCACAATTTGTTGTGCGTATGGTTGCAAATTTCAGGGAATTTTTCGTTAATTCCCATATATTCCTGGTGATTCCTATAGGAAGTTTCCAGTTTGGATTTTTTCCAAAATTTCCCATCTTAAATTCTCATGGAATGGAAAGTTTCCAAAAATTGACCTCCCTAGTTGTGTGGCAGTTCCCCCATTGTATGATGACCACAGAGATCGCTGTGATTTTTATATGATAGGTTCTTCAGTAAAACGCAATGGGGGCAAAGTAGGCCTGGGGAAACTCATATGCTGCTGTTAAATGTTCATTTAGCGCTATTTCTAACAAATGGACATAAATGCTCCTTCTTCAATCGCAGTACTACAGGACAGGTCCTAGCCCATGTGTCCTGCTACAGCCAATGTCAAAATAAATGTGCAAACAATGAGTGAAAAAATAAATTACTACAAATAAGACCTATACCCTGTAACTCAGATGTTCTGAAGTCATGACATGCTATTACTTTTTTCATCTAGGTAACTTTAACTGCGTTAATTTGAATACTCTGATTGGCAAATAGTATGAGCAAAGATTCCATTGTTAATAGAATTTAACTTATATTCAGTTTATCCACACTATAAAATAATTTGATGGTATTGTAAAATGGTTTCTTAATGTGATTAATTACGATTTAAAAATTGTAATCGTTTGATGGTCCTACTAGCGATCTTTGCACATTTTGAAGTGCTGGTTTTCTTGTCGCCACTTAACTTAACTTAACGGTTTCCTTCCCTCAGATTGCAACAGCGCCCCCTGCCCAAAACTAAGTGAAAACGGCTGGCAAGTAGGCGCTCCACATGGTAAAGCTGTTCTTTGCAGGCACTGTATGGGGCACAAGTACCTATAAGGGTGCAAGAAAGCCAGTTTCAGAAGCTGGCAGCCTAGGTGGTCACCTGTATGGCCTAGCGGATTGACTGTTCCTGCAGCACTATGATGTGCATGGCAGTAATTATTGCTGGTGCGTTTGCCTGATGTCATAAACTGTGACCTATACCTTATGGTGATTCTTGACTGTTGGTCAGATGGTCACCAGCCCAAATCTAAGCAGCTCCTGCATTTCAAAGCAATGACCTGCCAATATACATAATTACAGTAAAAACTGTCTGCAGTACTTTTCAGATTTGTTTGGTACAACATTTAAGTGCCTTTCAGTACACATAAAAAACAGCATTAAGACACCATAATGTGAAAAGATTGAGAGTTCAGTTTCAGTTAATCTAGTGGATGACAAAGAAAATGTCAGATCATTTTCCATCCTCGTAGTTTGTGTTACCGGCTTAGTTTGGCTTCTTTGAATAATGTCCTGATTTTTCTTTGTAAGGATATTCTGCCGAAACTTTCCTCAGATACATTATTTCTATCATGTTCCCCATCTTTCAAAAGCAGTAGACGTCTGTATGTCGTCATCTCCACCAGAACTGTCATCTTCTCATGGTTCCAAAAGTTAGATCTTGCATCATGCATCAATGTCTTGGAAGAACCTCTAAGCCAGCCAGTAAGATTAATATCCTGTTTTCCATTCTAAAGCATAAATTCTGAACTTATCTTTTCTATCAAAATAAAAAAGGCAGGTGTGTCAACTTCAGACATTGTAATCATTGCACAACTTGAGAATTTCTTGCATGTTTTAAAAATAATCAAACTTCGAATATCTTGCAAAAAGCATTTTTAAATGTTTTGTGTATGTACAGAAATGTGAAACAGATGCACAAGTAACAATTAAATAAAAAGAAGCCAACATTTCTGCCTTGAGTGCTATCAGCCTTTCTTGGTCTCCCAGTGGGATCTTCCTAGTAAAATAAATGTTAAACAAATAGCAGAATGAAAAGTCTGAAAAAGATGGCTTGTCCTGTTTTTGTCCTTCTTTTTGGCAACCCCAGAAAACACCCCAAAAACACAAAAGGAAAGGAGATTGGAGACAGATTCATGGACAGAAGAAGGTGTATACAATGTAAAAGAATGCAGCTACGCCCTTCCCCTTGCCCAGTGCATAGTAGCTTAATTTCGCAAAGTGTGCCTCCTCAGTCGAAAATATTAGTGCAGGTAAGTGCTGTCAACAAATAGCGACACCCAGACATCTGTATTTACACCCAGCAGTGGTCGCTAACTGGTCGATCACAACTCATGGGTTCAAAACAATCGGAGTCAATCGCAGCAGGCTGACATGAGTAGGGGGGCCCTAAGTGGACAATTTGAGCTATTTTAGAAAATAGAAAATAAAGGGAATTCAAAAATATGGAATGTGACTAATACGCTAATCAAAGTATGGGGTGCCAGCGGAAAAACATATCGATCAGGGTGAGTTGGTAAAATTTGCTGACTGGGGGCAATATTTTTATAGATTATAATATCTATCTATTTTCTGTAACTTCTTGTCCGATTCGGGGTTGCAGGGGACTTGGAGCTTATCCCACAGGCTATGGGTGAGAGGCAGGGAACAAGCAAGGGTGGAGCGCCAGCCAATCCCAGGGCTCCCTCACATATGCACACGATATGGTAACTCCAGCCTCGGCGTGACGTTGGACCGTGGGGGGAAACCGGAGCACCCAGAGGAAACCCCACAATGACACGGGGAGAACATGCAAACTCCACAGACACAGAGCCATGGTGGGGACTCGAACCCAGGTCCCAAAGGTGTGAGGCCACGGTGCTACCATGCCACCGCTATTATAGAGTATAATATTTGAACCAAAATTGTTACGTAAATGGTTTGTAGTGGACATTTGATAAATGTGTTTTTTTTTTTATTAATTTAAATCAGCAGGGGGCCCCCTAGAGTGCGGGGGCCAGGGTGGTTCACCCCTCCACCTCCACCCCTGCTGGCCTCCCTTCCCCTGTAAGCAAAAACTGCAGTGGGGACCCCCCCTCCTCCCCCCAGGTGATGAAATACATCAAGGGATATGTGTGTGTGT